>CM045894.1:1122500-1260000 GCA_025169545.1 Anguilla japonica
TCCATCTCTAAAACATAGAAATATCAAACATGGCAGAGACTCGGGAGGGGTGGTGATATGGTGTAAAGAGGACCTATCATCCAGTTTATTTGAAATTGAAAGAAAACCAACATACGTGTGGCTAAAATTAAACAACACCATTCAATGCAATAATGACATATATTTCAACCAAACCAATCTGGCATAAATATGGCTGTAACACAAATCAACAAAATATATTATAAATCAGCCAATAAAGCAGGTCTCAAAAACAAAAATCACAAATCTGACCAAAGACCACAAAAAGAAAAGTGGTTTGATGAGGACTGTAGAAGTGTCAGAAAAAAATTAAGACACTTGTCCAACTAAAAACACCATGAACCACACAATATTGAAATTCGTCAAAACTATGCTGAAATACTGAGAGAATATAAAAAGATCTTAAGACACAAAAAACACAATCATTATAATCAAAACCTCAGAGAAATTGAGGATTCTATTGACAAAAATCAGTTCTGGGAACAATGGAAAAAATTGAGCAACAAGAGCACACAAAATCTGGCCATACAAGACTGCAATATATGGAAAACACATTTTGAAAACTTAAAGAAATATCACCAAACAATCTCAATTTGGAACAGAGCAAAATCAAAGAAAAACCAAAAACCCTGGAATCAACTATCAAAAACAATCAGAACCCACTTGACTACCAAATCTCAATGAAAGAATTAGAAGACCAAATTAAAAAACTTAAACCTAGAAAAGCTTGTGGAAATAACAGCATTAGGACAGAGATGCTTAAACACAGCACCCCTGAGCTGCAGCAGGCCCTCCTCAAATTGTTCAATCTAGTTCTCCAAGCTGGCTGCTTTCCTGAGAACTGGAGCTGGGGGCTTATTTCCCCAATACACAAGAGTGGAGACAAATTAGACCCTAATAACTACCGAGGCATTTGTGTAAGCCGTAATCTGGGGAAGGTTTTCAGCAGTATTATTAACGCCCGAATACTGGCCTTTCTTACCGAACACAATGTCTTGAGTAAAGGACAAATTGGCTTTCTACCAAACCACCAAACTACTGATCATATTTACACCCTACACACCCTAATCAATCAACATGTACACCAGCAAAAGAAAATAAATTTTTATGCATGCTTTATTGATTTTAAAAAGGCAATTGATTTGATTTGGCAAGAAGGTTTATATTATGAGATTCTCCAAAGTGGTGTAGGGGGTAAAGTATATGACATAATTAAGTCAATGTATGCAAATAATAAACGCGGAGTAAAAATTGGCAATAAAAGAACTGACCTCTTCACTCAAAGGCGAGGTGTAGGCAGGGATGTAACTTGTCCCCTACTCTATTTAATATCTGTATAAATGAGTTAGCGGTGTTATTGGATCTACAGCCCCTGGCCTAACACTAAACAAGATGGAAGTTAAATTCCTCCTCTATGCAGATGACCTGGTGCTGCTGTCACCCACTGAACAGGGGCTACAGCAGCATCTGGACCTGTTAGAGCAGTACTGCCAGAACTGGGCCCTGACAGTAAACCCTAAAAAATAAAAAATTATGATCTTCCAAAAAAAGGCAAGATCTCAGGAAAGCAGACACACGTTTGTTCTAGGAAACACCACCCTAGAGCACTCCCTGTTCTATGATTACCTGGGGCTGAAAATTAGTGCCTCAGGAAACTTTGGTCTGGCAGTGAATTCACTGAAAGTAAAGGCCTGCATTCTGCCTGCCTTCTGTGCAATCAGAAAAAAATTCTTCCAGATTGGTATTCCAATTAGAATTTGGTCAAAAATATTTGACAGTGTAATCCTGCCAATTGCTTTGTATGGAAGTGAAGTATGGGGTCCACTCACTCAGCACGACTACATTAGATGGGAGAAGCATCCAATTGAAGCCCTACATGCAGAATTCTGCAGAACAATCCTAAACACCCAACGAAAAACACCAAACAATGCATGTAGGGCTGAATTAGGATGATTATATAAACATTCAAAAAAGGTCACTCAAATTCTGGATGCATCTGAAATCAAGTCCCAAAACAGTTTTGGGACTTTGGGACGCAGTTTCATGCACTTCAAACCCAAGAGCTGAACCCTGAAAAGAGTCCACTAAGTCAGCTGGTACTGAGACTGACTAATCATCTCACACCTAACAATAACATATCTAGACCAGCACTGCTTCACAAACACAAATCAGAACAAACCAAACTGTTAAACAAAATAAAAGCATTTATCTGGAACATTGGAACAGCCAAACCAGTACACAAAACAAGCTTAATTGCTACCTGGCCCTAAAACGAGAATACAAATTAGCTAAATATCTTGTGACTGTCCGAGATATGAAGCAGAGACGAGTCCTTACCAAGTACAGACTCAGTGACCACAATCTAGCCATTGAAAAAGGTAGGCATAGAAAATCCTGGCTACCAGAAGAACAGAGAATATGCGGTCACTGTACGACAGGTGAGGTTGAAACGGAGGTGCACTTCCTTCTAAAATGCCAAAAATATGACGATATTAGGGAAAGATATTTTAAGAAATTTTTAAAAACATATCCCCAACTTCCTCAATCTTGAAGAGAGCAACAAACTGCCAATAGTTTTGGGGGAGGGACCAACAGCACATATTGCAGCAAAAAATGTGTCTGAATGCCATATAATGAGAGACAGTGAGTGACAAAACAAACATCATCACACAATACTACAGTTTACAGACACACACACACAGACATCACGCACAAACACACAAACACAATCACACATGCTTAGAATCAACACATGTTGGCTGTTATTATTATTATGTTATTAGCATATTAGTGTTATACAAATTAATATGTAATTATGACTGTTTAGTGTATATGTATGTGTATATCTGTATATATATGTGTATGTGTATGTATGTGTGTATGTTGTATGTATGTATGTCCATATATATTTGTATGTGTATATGTATATGTGCGTATATATATATATATGTATGTATGTATGTATGTATGTATGTGCTGTATGTATATATATCATGTGTACTATATATACAATCATATTATCCTGTTATAATTCTTTGTTTCACATGTTCACATGTTCCTTGCCATGCTTTGACAATACAAATGCAAATTTTGTCATGCCAATAAAGCACTTTGAATTTGAATTTGAGAGAGAGAGAGAGGACACAAGATGGCATTATTCTCTAGTGGAGTTGTGTACAACAAACATGAATGGAGTATGGTAAAACATAACATTAGGGACTAGATTATTTTTCCTCTTTCCTAACTGGGCCATTTGTCTATGAGGATTCATGTGGTATTTAGCATGATGAGCACATAGCCTGGCCTCTATATTCCCTGTGAACATTCATCATTTAATTTACAATGGCCTCTACAAAGTTCTCCTGCTTCCTGATATGTCCTGTAATTGCATGTATTGTGTATGTTCCTAAAAGGAACCATCACTGCCAGAATAATGGAGTCCACTCCAACAGTCAAAACAGTGCTGTAATATTCACAGAAGTAATTGCATCTTCTGTATGGGAGTCTATTTATTAATAAAACCAATATTGTATAATATTGGTGTGTATTGGTCAGCGGTGTAAAACGTCTGCAATGCATGTTGTGGTAAATCTGATAAGCAGATGGCCACCCTGGCTGTGAGGGCTGCATCCATCTTTCATTGCTGAGGAGAAAAGGCAGCAGTCCTATCTGGCACTCAGTGACTGTTTCAGGGGTCCCAACGACAGACTCGCAGGAAGTACTGCTTACATCAAAGATGAGGAGCGATGACAGCAGAGACGTCTCTTATGTGCTGTCAGTTGGGAATGTTCGCTATCTCTGCCTCTGAATATAAAATTGTGCTCTCTCTCTCTCTCACTACACACAGTTGCATTCTGCTCTCTGCCTCTCTCAAATTCAAATGGCTTTATTGGCATGACGTAACACTGTACATATTGCCAAAGCAAGCATTTAAACATTGAAAAACATTAATTAGAAAACATACAGAAAATACAGTGTAGAAAATACAGTGGATGGAAGTAGAAAATAGATATAGTCATAAAAAGCTGATTGTTAATATCAGCACAAAGCAAAACAAATAAACTGTAATCAAATATAACTGCAACAGTGTGTGTCAGGTGACTGTCGCTCACTGTCCCTCAGTTTATGACAGGCAGCAACATAGACTGCTGCTAACTCACAGCTCTTTGAGTCCTCCCCTAGTAGGACTGGTAGTTTTTCTTCATCTAATGAGTTAAGAAAACCTTTTGTTATTAATTCAAATTTTTTAAAATGTGCTTCTCTAAGGTGTTTATACTTATCACATTTGGTGAGGAAGTGTAGCTCTGTTTCAAGCTCATGGTGCAATGACAGCACAGCCTTTGCTCTGCAGGGAGCCAGGTTTTCCTGTGTCTCCCCTTTTCAATAGCAAGGCTGTGCTCACTCAGTCTGTACTTTGTCAAGGTTCTTTTTAGTTGTTGATCAGTCACCATGCTCAAATAATCTGCTATGGTGTACCGTCGGTTTAGCGCCAGATAGCATTGCATTTTGCTCTGTGCTTTTGTTCGTGTTTGCCAATAGGTGATGTAGTTTTGTTTTAACTGTGTTGCAATTTGATTGAGTCTGATTGGTGATGTGTTCTGTTCCTGAGGTGTGTTAATAGAGCAGTTTTGTGGACTCAGGACCAGCTGGGTAAGGGGGTTCCTATTACTCCTCAGCTCTTGGCACTGCAGGGCTTGGTAATGATACGAGAGGGGGTCAGTGGGTATTGGCCTAATTCTGCCGTGTATGCATTGTTTGTAGTTTTCCTCTGGACATGTAAGAGAATCTTACAGAACTCTGCATGCAGGGTCTCAATGGGGTGTTTATCCCATTGAGTAAAGTCTTGTTTTGTAAGCGGACCCCACACCTCACTGCCATAGAGTGCAATTGGCTCAATAACACACCCCCAATTAATTTTAACCAAATTTGAATTGGTATTTCTGTTTGTATATTTTTATTTATGGCATAGAGAGCTCGGTGTGCTTTCCATCTCAGCTCATGAGCTGCTTCATTAAAGTGTCCAGTTGAACTTAGTTTTAATCGTAGATAGGTGTAGCGTGTGAAGTACTCTACATGTTTTGTACCAATTGAGAACTTTGGTAGAACGTCCTGAGATCTGGATCTTTTTTGGGATATCATTATTTTGGTCATTTTGGGGTTTACTGTTTGTGTCCCCACAGATGAGCACATTTCCATGGGCCTGGAAATGGCATGTCTCTGTCTCAAGGGTGGGGAAGATGTCCTCTGAGAAGTAGGGGGATTCGGAGGGGGGGATATATATTGCACAAATAAACAAATCATTTACTGTTAATAGGAGCTCTTTCTTTAGTTTTAACCATATGTAATATTTAGGGGGGTCAATTTGATTATGTAGATCAGATTTATACCAAATGATTAATCCTCTGGGTCCTCTACCTCTATTTGTGTTGCTGTGTTTCTGAGATGGTATTATTATTTCTCTATAACCATTCGGACAGTGGGTGACAGTGTCAGCTTTACACCATATCTCCTGTAGAATGATGATGTCGACATCTTTAAGGTTCGTTTTGAGTTCCGGGGCTAAACTCTTCAGCCCAAAGGTTGAGGATTTTAGGCCCTGGATATTCCACATGCATACTGAAAGGGATTTCATTACAAAGGAGAGATGGCATGGGTAAAACAGATAAAACAGTAACTAGTGGATTATCAAGAGAGGTACGAACATTGAACTGTATAAAATGTGGTGTTTACTGTATTTTGTAAATGTGTGTGTGTGTTTTCGTGTGTGTGTGTGCGTGTGTGTGTGGCTAATGATAATATTGTTAGAGCTGACGTGTTTGAACAATATCTAAAATATTCTTTCAACAGTATAAAATATTTAAAGAAATATTCCTTTAACTTTTTTTTTTCAAAAGTAATAAAAAACAAACAAAAAATTAGGTCATAATTAAGTCATTGTGTTCTGCCCTAACTGTTTTCGGCCCTCGTGTGTTTCTTGAGTTCTGCGTGTTTTTGGATTTTGAGTTGTTCTGGATATTTCCCCTTGTGGCCTTTTGTTTTGTTCTCTGTTTTTGTTGCGTTTGTAAGTAAAGTCTTTGTTTAAAAACTTTCCTTTTGAGTCTTCAGAGTTTTCACTCTGCGCCTGGGTCCAACCCCCGGAACCCTGACACTGCATGCTGTTGCTGTGAGCTGGGGCCGGGCAGGGGCCGAGGGCCAGGCTCCTGGTTTTGGTAGAGTTTCTGGTTTTGTGGGGAGTAGGTGTCTGAGGTGTAGTAGGGGTCTCTGGGTGGTCCTCTGGCTGGTGTGAGATGGAGGCTTTGACGGCCCAGTGCCACGTCCTTCAGTGTTTTGGTAAACATGCCCACTGCCTGCTTTTTTAAGTGGGAGTGGTCGTACAGGTGCTCAGGAGTTATGGATGGATGATGTGCAACGTGCACATTAGGGAGCGAGGCACACCCTCTGGTGATGTCTGTGTTTACCTTATTGATGGTCTTGGGCTGAAAGTCTCTGCGGGGTAGCAGGGTAGAGATGGTGATGCGTGAGTCTGAGACACAGATGCTTTCTCTGCTACTCTGGTGACCAGACTACCAACCTTTTCCTGTTCTTCCCACAGGTTGTTGGTGCTGGTGTGGATCAGAATATGGCCTGGTGTGCCAAACCCAGGGTGGGAAAGGATTTGGAGTACATCCTCTGTTGTGGGGTGCCAGATCTTTGACACTTTCGTGTTGGGGAAGAGTTTTTGTTCTTGAATGAACTTGCCGTTTGAATCAATAAGGATAGCAACCTCAGTGTCCTTTTTCAGGGTGGTGGGCTGACAGTGTGAGACGCTGGGGGGGAGGGGGCATGGGGGCTTGAGAGCCCCTCTCTGCTGCATCCTCACTGGGTGGTGGGGGCTCAGTGGTGGGAGGGTTGTTGGGGGTGAGGGGTTGTGGCTGTTCTGTACTGGTAGACGTCTCTACAGTCTGTTTTCTGTGCTGCAGCTTCACCACTATGGCTGATAGTTCCCTTGTCATTTCGAGTCTCACCTGCGCTATTTCTCTCCTCATGATGTCCTTTGTTTCCCTCAGCTCTGCGGTGAGGGCCTGGTTGTCCTTCTGCAGGCTGGAGATCTGTTCCCTCAGTTCTTGTGTAGCAGACTCCAGCTTACACTGGCTGAGTTGTTCCTGGAGGTCAGGGTGTGGTGTGGTGCTGGTGGTGAGCAGATGTTCTCTCAGCTCAGTGAGCTCCACTTCTAGTAGAGCCAGTCTGTCTGTCAGGAGACTGACATTGTGGTGGTCTGGGTGCTGGTTATCATGGCCAGGCATGGGGGAGATTTGAGCAGTGCTGTGGACCTGGCTGTCTGCTGTCGAGGGTCGAGGTGCCTGTGGTGATGGGAGAGCTCGGAATGCTTCCTGTATTCTTTTTAGATGCCGCCACTTTCTCCAGAGTGGGGAAGTCTTGTCCAAAGGAGCCAAGGGCAGCTTCATTACCTTGCACCATGACTGTACCATTTTGGTAAAAGTTGACAGTCAGGAGCCTTCTCTCTTAGTCCTTGTCTTCATCCTCAAAGATCTGAATTTGTCTCCCCTTGCAGATCCCTCTCTTGGAGATGAAGCTGTAGTGCTTTGATATGGCTGTATGCCATGCAGTGACGTGCTCAGTATAAAAGAGCAAGTTGGTAACAACACCAGTGTTATTAGAGCGATCAGTATATAAAGGCTGGGTATTCTCTTTGGACTCTGTCTGAACTGTATTCTTCCGTTCTCTGATTTCATCTCCTCTGGGTACTCAAAAAAGCGGGAGAACAAAGTGCCTGCTACTGCTAATTCTGCTGTCTCAGTTGCCATGTTGCTATGGCAACCGAATAAACAAAGCTTGGAATGTTTAGCTAGCTAATAAAAACGGTTATTTTTTTTGCTAGCAGCTAATATTAGAAAGTAAATTTCTTGTAGCTGTAGAGTTTACAGTGATATTTCCTACCTGATAGAAAAAATAGTTTTGCTCTTTTCAGTGTATATTTTTTTTTTAGTTGGAAGCTGGGGCTCACGGCATAGGAAGATTAGAAAAATCCTGTGTAGTTTGGGGCTAACTAGTTAGCTAGTCATTAACTCATTAACGTTAGCTAGCTTTATTTAGCAAGTCAAAGTTGGATAAAATAAACCTACACTGAGGTTTCCCAGCTAAAAATTATATAGAAAAATACAACAGTCTTCTTTATGAGGGTATTTCTCTTGTTCTAGATCAGTGGTTCTCAACTCGGGCCAGACAGAGCCGGTGTGGGTGCAGGCTTTTGTTCCAACCAAGCAGTTACACACCTGATTCTACTAATCAACCTTTGGAGTCTTTACTAAGGACCATGATTAGTAGAATCAGGTGTGTAACTGCTTGGTTGGAACAAAAGCCTGCACCCACACTGGCCCTTTCTGGCCCGAGTTGAGAACCACTGTTCTAGATGTTTATCTCTCTTAACAATCCAAAAGTTCAATAGGCCTCAGAAGTTGTGTCGTCATTCCCGTCGGGTTCGATAGCATTTTCGAGACTTCCGGTTAAAAAAATATACGCCCCTATGGGACAAATGAATGGGGATTTCTGAATTCCTTTAAAATAAATTATGACATTTGGACGTTTTTGGTATATGAAAAAATAATGCTTTTACCCATTTTTTTTATAATCTAAAAAAATTCTGTGTCATTTTATAAAGCCAATTGCTGACGGCTAAGTGGTTAGCCACCCGAGATTGCCTGTCGCACAATTACAACATCGCACACAGCTGTTTCGATACACGTGCGAAAACCGTTTTCTTCCCGTTGTTTCCCGTTAGTGTAATAAATTATACATTTTTCCATTTTCTATTTTTTACAGTTTTATATGTCGTTGTAAACATCTTAATATAACTAGGCCACTTGCACTTCACAAGCGTTGCCAGGGAACCGCAAGAGCTGTGACATAAATAACATGCGCAGCAGTGTTAGCTTTTTGTTAGCAAAATAATTGTTTCGGTCGAAAAACGACATCGGAATTCAGCGGATCCAGTGCCATTTAAGATAGAAATGTGTCTGGATAAAAACGTCCAAGTTTTAAACGCCTGCTTAAATCACAGACTGTGACAAGGACGGTTATGTGAAAATCAATTCATTTTTTCCGTAGAGAAATTTCCCTTTGAACCGGAATTCCATATATGGGCAAGGTTTTTGCTCTGCTTTACGTCAGACTTCTGAGGCCTATATTAAATCAGGAGCTCTTCTTCAGCATGTCTCTCTCACAGCACTCTCTCTCTCTCTCTCTCTCTCTCTCTCTCTCTCTCTCTCTCTCCCTCTCTCCTGCTACACACAGCTGCATTCTGCTCTCTCCCTCTCTCCTGCTACACACAGCTGCATTCTGCTCTCTCCCTCTCCCTCTCTCCTGCTACACACAGCTGCATTCTGCTCTCTCTCTCTCCCTCTCTCCTGCTACACACAGCTGCATTCTGCTCTCTCCCTCTCCCTCTCTCCTGCTACACACAGCTGCATTCTGCTCTCTCCCTCTCCCTCTCTCCTGCTACACACAGCTGCATTCTGCTCTCTCTCTCTACCTCTCTCCTGCTACACACAGCTGCATTCTGGTCTCTCCCTCTCCCTCTCTCCTGCTACACACAGCTGCATTCTGCTCTCTCCCTCTACCTCTCTCCTGCTACACACAGCTGCATTCTGCTCTCTCAATTTCAATTTCAAAGTGCTTTATTGGCATGACAAATATAGGCACTTGTGTTGCCAAAGCAGTGGTTATAACATACAACTATATACAATTAATCCGTTATACAAAAAATATAAAAATATATACAAAAATATCAGTAATTGATGTTAGGTGTGTGTGTGTGTGTGTCTGACTATCTGTGTGTTGTGTGCATGAGTGAATATTATGTGTCTGCTTGTACGCGTGTATGCTGTGTGTAAATGTGCGCATGAGGTGGTCACACATTGTCCCTCAGAGTATGGCAAGAGAACACAAATTGTGCTGCTAGTATGCAGCAACCTTTTTCTTCTCCTAATAGGTAGGGTAATCTATCGTCATTGGGTATATAATTGAATTGGGGACATTTCTGGATTATTTTTTGGTAGAATTTTTGGCGAATTTGGTCAAATTTTGTGCATTCCATTAGGAAGTGTTTTTTCAGTTTCAATTTGGTTGCCTTTGCATTGTTGGCACAATCTTTTTTTCTTCTGGCAACCATGATTTTCTGTGCCTGCCAGTTTCTATGGCTAAGTGGTGTTCGCTGAGTCTGTACCTCGTCAAGGTGGTTCTCAGTTTTTTGTCAGTAACTGTGGTCAGGTAGTTCGCTACAGCATACTGTCTTTTTAGGGCCAAATAACATTTCATTTTACTTTGCAATTTTGTTTTAGTTTCCCAGTAGGTTATATAATTCTGTTTCAGCTGTGTTGCAATTTGGTTTATTCTAATTATGTTTGTAGTTTTGTTCTGATCCTGAGCAGGTGAGGTGTTAGTGTGTGTTAGTATATGTGGGGAACTAAGGCTCAGGACCAGCTGAGTGAGGGGATTGTTTGCTTTGCTCAACTCTTGGTATTGCAGGGCTTTGTATTGATGTGAGTGGGGGTCACTTTGTTTTAGGTGCTTCCAAAATTTGATTGACCTTTTTTGTATTTTGATAAGTAATGGGTATTGGCCTAATTCTGCCCTGCATGCATTGTTTGTTGTGTTTCTATGTAGTTTCAGGATATGTTTACAGAATTCTGCATGCAGGGTTTCAATTGGATGTTTGTCCCATTTGCCAAATTCTTGACTGATGAGTGGACCCCACACTTCACTGCCATAAAGAGCAATTGGTTCGATTACAGCTCCAAAGATTTTAAGCCAAATTCTAATTGGAATCTCTACACAAATTTGTTGTTTTATGGCGTAGAAGGCCCTGCGTGCTTTCTCCCTTAGTTCATTCACTGCAATGTTGAAGTTTCCTGTAGAACTGATTTTTAGCCCTAAATAATTGTAATTTGAGGAATGTTCAATGTAGTGTGTTCCTAACATGAATTTGTGTTTTGTTCCCTGAGATCTGGATCTTTTTTGGAATGTCATAATTTTAGTTTTGTTAAGGTTTACTGCCAGGGCCCAGGTCTGGCAGTATTGTTCTAGCAGGTCTAGGCTTTTCTGTAACCCCTGTTCACTGGGGGAAAGGAGAACCAGGTCATCTGCATAGAACAGGCACTTGATCTCTGAGTTGTGTAGAGTGAGACCAGGCACTGCAGCTTTTTCTAATATGTTTGCCAATTCATTAATATACATATTGAAAAGAGTTGGGCTAAGGCTGCAGCCCTGTCTTACTCCACGTTCCTGATAAAAGAAATTTGTTCTTTTGTTGCCAATTTTTATGCCGCATTTGTTCCCTGTATACATTGATTTTATTAGATCATAGGTTTTACCCCCTACACCACTTTCAATAATTTTGTAGAATAACCCTTGATGCCAAATAGAATCAAATGCTTTTCTAAAATCAATAAAGCAAGCAAATATTTGTTTTTTGTTTTGGGTTACATATTTCTCAATTAGGGTGTGTAGGGTGTAAATGTGATCAGTTGTGCGGTGATTTGGTAAAAATCCAATCTGACTTCTTCTCAAGACATTGTGTTTAGTAAGGAAGGTTAAAAGTCTAGAATTTATGATACTGCAAAGAACCTTCCCCAGATTACTGTTCACACAGATGCCTCG
The DNA here is from genome assembly GCA_025169545.1 of Anguilla japonica. Lineage (NCBI taxonomy): Eukaryota > Metazoa > Chordata > Actinopteri > Anguilliformes > Anguillidae > Anguilla > Anguilla japonica. Next base: position 1,134,174 of record CM045894.1, read on the forward strand.
GTAATTGTTTGGGTCAAATTTATCTCCATTTTTGAATATTGGTGTTATAAGCCCATGGTTCCAGATGTCAGGGAAGTAACCTACACTCAGAACCAAATTGAATAATTTTAGGATGGCCAGTTGAAATTTTGTGCTTGTGCATTTTAGCATCTCGTTTAAAATACTGTCAGGTCCAGATGCTTTTTTAGGTTTCAATTTTTTAATTTTATCTTTAAGCTTGTTCAGTAATCGAGAAGTCCAATGGATTTTGATTATCTTTAATAGCCAATTCAAGTTCCTGCAATTTTTTATTTATATGGTTTTTGTCAGGATTTGCTCCTAATTCCACTTTTTTAAAAAGTGTTTGAAAATGGTTTGTCCAAATATCCCCATCTTGTATCGCTAATTCTTCTTGTTGTGATTTTTTCAGATTTTTCCATCGGTCCCAAAATTGATTTGTATTTATTGACTCCTCAATTTCTGCCAGTTGCTTTTGAGTATATTGTGCCTTTTTGTTTCTGAGTGTACGTTTATATTGCTTTAGTACTTCACAGTAGAGAAGGCGTATATTTGAGTTATTTGGGTCTCTGTGTTTTTGATTTGACAATTTTCTTAGTTCTTTTCGGATGTTTTGACAGTCTTGGTCAAACCATTTGTCCTCTTTTTTGAGTTGAGGTTTCAGTTTATTTTTCATTTTTAATTGCGATTTTTCTGCTGTTTTTTCAAAGATAGCATTGACATTTTTTACTGCCAGATTGACTCCTTCTATACTGTGAATATATGGGTTTGTCCAGAAAGGTGTCTAAAAGTGTTTGAATTTCTTGGTCTCCAATTGCTTTCTGGAATTCTTCTTCACTGTTTTGAACCCATCTGTATGATTTTCTTATATTTAACAGCTTACTGGGCTTTGTGTGTGTAGTATTGTTAATTTCTGTCCTTTTGAAAATCACAGTAATTTGACTGTGGTCAGACAGAGGGGTTAGAGGCTTAACAGTGAATGCTCTGAGAGAGAAAGGGTCTAAATCTGTTATCATATAATCTACTGTACTATTCCCAAGAGGTGAGCAAAATGTGTATCTTCCTAATGAATCCCCTCGTAACCTACCGTTGACGATGTACAGACCCAGACTTTGACAGAGTTGTATGAGTTCTCTTCCATTTTTGTTGATTACATGATCGTGGTTGTTTCTGTGGGAATAGGGAGAATTGTTAATAAAGGGCATTTTTTTAGTTATATAGTAATCTCCCTGTGTGCTGGTAAAATCAGGTTGTGTTCCTGTTCTTGCATTCAGGTCCCCGCATATGAGCACATTTCCCTGGGCCTGGAAATGGTTTGCCTCTCTTTCTAATTCAGGGAACATATCTTCTGTGTAGTATGGGGACTCTGAGGGAGGGATGTATATGGCACAGAGAAATACATCTTTTTCGGAAAGAATAAGGCCTTTCTTTATTTTAATCCATACATAATGTTTGCCAATTTTTAAGGGATCTATAAAATTGTGTAATTTTGATTTGTACCAGATTATTATTCCCCCTGAGTCCCTGCCCTGATGTATAGTGCTAATCTTTTGGGAGGGTATGATGATCTCTCTGTAGTCTGGGGGACAGTGGGTGACCATGGCTGCCTTACACCATGTTTCCTGCAAGATGATAATATCCTTTTCTTTTATGCTGTTTTGGAAATCATGGTGTAAGGTCTTTAGTCCGAAGGCTGATGATTTCAGACCTTGGATGTTCCACATACTGATTGTAAATGAAGTCATATTAAATAAATTAACATTTTTTGTTTAAAATGAGATAAACCAGTAAAAACATTTGTAACTATAATAGTGATAATTCAAAAATTCTAGGGTGTATTATTACATCTCTTCTCCTCTTTATGGAGATGTGTGAGTATGCATAATATATATATATATATATATATATATATATATATATATATATATATATATATATATATATATACGCATTTAAGCATACTTACATATACCTATGTGTACATTAACATACACATGTATTTATATATATTTATACATATATATTTTTTTACTTAATCTGTTTAAATCAATTTATTGCAGATGTATTGCAGCAATTGTTTGATTTCACCAATCTCCAGTGTGTCCTGTTGTCCTCTGAGGGCTTCAGCATAGCTGTGTTGCTGCTGCTGTGGGGCGGGTCCCTGATGCAGTGGGGATGCTCTGGGCATAGTGGCTGGGGATGAGGCGTGGGCCGGCCCGGGTTGAGGTCGGTGGTGGGCTGGTCCTGGTGGAGGTGGGCGGTGAGCTGGTCTGGGTGGAGGTGTGCAGTGAGCTGGTCCGGGTGAAGGTGGGCGATGAGCTGGTCCTGGTGGAGGTGGGCGGTGAGCTGGTCCAGGTGGAGGTGGGCGGTGGGTTGGTCCGGGTGGAGGTGGGCGGTGGGTTGGTCCGGGTGGAGGTGGGCGGTGAGCGGGTCTGGGTAGGCTGTACTGGTGTACTTGGTATCCTGGCGGAGAGTGGGGTCTCAGGAAACATCTGTGGGTGGGTGGGGTTCTGATGGGTGTGCGGTAGCTTGGGGGCTCTTCTCTGTATTCCCTCGACGAGTGAATGTGCCTGCCTAGTGCTACATCTTTCAGTGTTCTGGCAAACTGGCTGACTGCATGCTTGTTTAGGTGTATGTGATCATATAGGACCTGGGGTGAGATGGTGGAGTGGTGAGCCAGGTGCACATTAGGTAGGAGAGCACATCCTCTGGAGATGTCAGTATTTACTCTCAGAATGGTGGCCGGGTGGATGTCCTTACGGGGCAGCAGAGTAGAAATGATGATTTTGGAGTTGGGGAAGGCCTCCGTGGCCCGCTCTGCTACTCTGCACACCAGCCCTCCAACTCTCTCTTGCTCTGATCTTAGGTCATTGGTGCCGGTGTGAATTATTATGTGCGTAGGTGTACCAAATTCTGGGTCTGAGAGTATTCGGAATGCGTCCTGCGTTTTCGGACACCAAAATTTTGTTGCTCTCCATCCTGGAAAGAGTTTTTTCTCCTGCAGAAATTTTCCATTGGAGTCAATGAGGATAGCTATATCTGTGTGTGTGTGTGGTGCTGTAGGATTAGGTGCAGGGCTCTGTTGGCTGGATGTTTCAGCAGCCTGTACGCTGAGGGCTGCAGGGGTGCTGGGGTCAGAGGAAGGGGCAGCATTACCCTCTGCAGCAGTTTGGCTATTTGGCTCGGGGGGGCTGGGTGTGGTCTGGAGCTGCTCAGTGTGAGGGGGATTTAGGGGGCCAGGGAGAGAATGTATCTCTGCTCTTAGAGTCTCTATCATAATATCTCTCTGGTGTATCTCTTGTCTGAGATAAAGGTGTTTTCAAAGGCCATGAGGGCAGCCTCACTTCCTTGCACCATTACTGTGCCATTCTGGTATATATTAACAGTCAATTGTCTGTTTTCTGTGGTCTTTTCACTGTCCTCAAACATATATATCTGACGTCCTTTGCAAATTCCCCTTTTTGTGACATATTTATAATGTTTGCAGAGAGCTGAATGCCATGCTGATGTGTACTCTGTATAGAACAGCAAGTTTGTAATTACATCTTTTCCCTTAATTTGACTGCAGTCTTTAAACAGGGTCTCTGGATTCTCTCTCTGGATTTTTTGCTTGTATTTCATTCTGCCACTCTCTGTATGGATCTCTGGTGGGAACTGAAAGGGGTGGCTGGCTACTGCTGCTGCTGCTGCTCCTGCCATTTTGTTACAATGTATCGCACAATACAGGCAGCTCAACTATCCAATCAGAGGAAGGGCCAACTGTCAAAACTCCCCCAACTGTCAAAACTCACACAACTGTCAATATTCCCAGCTAATGTTAGCTGATTAGCTAGCTGTCATAGGTACAGTCTGGATTTTTATTACTATAAATTTATGGATGTATTAATTAATATAACTTATTCTCAGGATCTTTTGGCTTTTGGTTGCCTACCTCCAGTGTGGGGGATGGTACTCAGATCTGCCTTGGGTTATCCCAAGCGGCCAAAACCAGACTTCGTTTTTGAAGCTCATTTCCTGGTGTTGTAGTTCCTGGTTGCTCACTAGCGCCACTACGGATGGCTCCAGTATAGGTGTTTTCATATCCGGTTTCCATGTAAGTCTACGGTACAAATGCGATCAAAATACAAAGTCAATAATTTTTTCTCACAAGAACAAATAGTCATAATAGGTGTATTTTATTCGTCTAATGATTGTCCATGGGTCGATTTCATGATTTATTGCGTCATTTGGGCACAGTGCCAATATTTGTTCTGGACCAATGAGGTACAGCTTGCGTCACTTCCGGATTACTGCGGAGGACTGAGCGACAGGAGGGGCTACAGTCTATGGTCACTGGGGTGGGCGGTGGCGCCTCTTGGCCTTGACATTGCGGCTCCGGCCACGGTCCGCCTGTGCTAAGTTTGAAAATGCAGGCATCCCATTTCGTGGTGATTTCATTATGACGTGTGCTATTTACAGCTGCACTAGACGACCATAAAATAATCCTCCTCTTAAGTTTTTCGGTAGCCTACTTAACCAAATAATTACTTGGCAGAAAGCGTAATCAGCTTGCTATATTTGGTAGTCCAGTAGTAGCCTATGCTAAAACAGTTCGCAACTTCGGCTACCAAGCCATTTGACTAGCTAGCTAACCTTAACCGGCAAACATTCAATCTGTCAGACGTGTTTGACGGCTTGTCAGTCGTGTACATTCCGTAAATGTCTACCTGGGCCATGCTTCACGCATGTGACAAAGCTACTATAATCCCGATTTTGGGATAAACACTTTTTCAGTTTCACGAAGCGAATTAAGAGTCTCAAGGTTCATTTGCTGAATAACATACAACACGCGATGAAATCACACACACAGAATTTAACGAAATTAACCATCTTGGCATTTAGAAAGGAACATGTTTTTAGCATTTAAGAGACCGACAAGCTAGGCATTTAAGACAGTGGGGGCTCCTTGCGTATATTGGCTTTTCTGCATTGGTTTTGATGATTTACAAGAAAAAAATAATAGCCTAATAATAAATTCAATGTAGGCTACATTATTTTTGTCTTCATGCACCAGGTGGAAAACTTGCTGTACAAAGTGCGTTGTCATATTTACACGCCTGCAGATCAGTTATTAAAATACTTGGTAGATTTGTTAATCACCGCTGACAGTGTTGATTTTTATTCGGTAGAAAGTGATTTGCGAACGATCGGTCAGCTAGCGTCACCCAGCAAGTGAACACCACAAACGGCGATGGAGTAGGCTAGCTAGTAGCAGTTACTGGCTCATTAACTGACTGTGGCGAAAACCTACGACGATAACTTGCTCGGTTAACAGCAGGTCTACCAGACAGTTATACGAAAATTAGCCTAGTCAAATCACCAGTAGCCTACACATCTCTGATTGACTGACCATCAGTGTAGTCAATGTTCTTCCCCTGCGGTTCATATTGCTAATGCGTGAGCTAACCACGGATAGCCTACCTAGCTCACTGGCAAACTGATATGCTAGCTAAGCATATTCGTTTTGCTGAGAAACATAAATTGAAGATAACTGAACACAGCCTAATTGTATTTTTAATGTCATACATATAACGTGATTACATGACACAGTACAGTCACGGATAGAAATTAAACTCCGTAAACATCAGATAATATATTTTAAAACATAACGGCAGACAGTCAGCTAGCCTCAAGTTCGTTCTGCAATCGTTCGTTCAGGTTGATGGGCTTTTCCGCACTGGACTGTCAATCAAATTGTAAAAATCACAAGACCGCTTAACTCTATGGTTTTGGCTCCAAATCGAGAAAATGGCCGCGCCCGCCATTGAGCTTCAAAACGTGTTTTCGAGACCCACGGAGAGTCAATGGGTGACGTCACAGTAGCTTTGTCCATATTTTTTACAGTCTCTGGGTTATCCCCAGAAACAGTCCCTGCTGTCCTTTTTTGTTGGTGGATGTCCTTGTTTTTTATTTTTTGTAAATAAAAATAATACTAAAAATTTCTCTTCCTTCAGAAAATTATCTCCCTTGTTGTCCAGATGTCCTGTAAATGGTTGTCTTACTTGTATTGTCCTTTACTTGTCTTTTTGGTCCTCTTTGCTCTGTCTAAGTTGATCTTTTATATCTGGTGCTAGGCTAGGCTAGGCTATCTGTTTGCTCATTCTTCTTTCTATGTTAAATTATTAGGGTTTCCTTGTTTAATTACAGAACATGTGTTCTATAATATGTTTTATATTATGTTTAAATTAAAGCTTTTGTTAGTTTTTCTTTGGTTTATCTCATTTTATCAACTAAAAAATGTAGAAGTTCAGGAGCTCATTTTAGTATGACTGTCTTCAGAATCTCTCCCTCTCTCCTGCTACACACAGCTGCATTCTGCTCTCTCCCTCTCCCTCTCTCCTGCTACACACAGCTGCATTCTGCTCTCTCTCTCTACCTCTCTCCTGCTACACACAGCTGCATTCTGGTCTCTCCCTCTCCCTCTCTCCTGCTACACACAGCTGCATTCTGGTCTCTCCCTCTACCTCTCTCCTGCTACACACAGCTGCATTCTGCTCTCTCCCTCTCCCTCTCTCCTGCTACACACAGCTGCATTCTGCTCTCTCCCTCTCCCTCTCTCCTGCTACACACAGCTGCATTCTGGTCTCTCCCTCTCCCTCTCTCCCACTACACACATTCCTGCTGACAGTGGGGACCTCCCCCAGATGCAATGCCACACATTTTTAATAATGATTACAGCACACGTTTTAAGAGGAAAGAGGCACTTTGAGTGTGGGAATATTTTACAGATGCTCTGCTCTTCCTTCCTAAAATATGACATGGTGGTTGAGGAAATGAGCAGACATATTACTGCCTCATCCCCAGCACCAAATGTATGATATAAAAAATAATATCATTATAGTCATAATGAATGTCATAGATGGTACTGTTGGGGAAGTGAGGATTAAGTCAAATATGTTTTATTTTATAATCCCGCCATTTCAACAGCTAACGACATAATGTTAATGTTTGACACTCAGAATACCTAACACAAGTGCATAAACAGTTAAAACTCCTCACATATCCTTCCATTCATCCATTCATCTATCCATCATCCATCATCTACACCCGCTTATTCCTGTTCAGGGTCGTGTAAGGTGCGGGAGCAAGAGGCAGGAAAACACCCTGGACAGTTCACCAGTCCATTGCAGGGCACACACACACTCATACCTAGGGCCAATTTAGACTCTCTAATTAACCTAACCTGCATTTCTTTGGACTGTGGGAGGAAGCCGGAGTAGGCTACCCAGAGGAAAACTGTGCACACGAGGTAGGTGTGAGGCACTTATCCAACATGTAAAATAAATGTCTGATTTAATCTGTTAATTATTATTGAAGAAAAAGACAAATATAAATAAAAATAATTAATGTTACCGATGCAGAGAAGTTACAGTCACAAATGAAATGAATGAAAGAAGATGCCAAACCACAGCTTGTCTCTTCCAATGGTAACCCCAAAATTAACTTTGGCCTCCCAAGTGTACTCAAAATTAATTTGAATTTTGAGGTACAGAATCCTATGAGTATGAATAATACTAACTTAACCAGGCCTCATCTGCTGACACACACACATACTCACACACACACACACACACTCTCACACACTCACACACACTCACACTTCACATGGCTACCCCCCCCCCCCCCCCCCCCCCCCAAGTTCCTCTGTGTCGTATCAGTAATAGCAGAGCATTTATAATAGCTGTATCAAAGTGATGCCAGGGTTGAATATCAGAACAATTAACTGTACTGATGTGCTCACAGGTATGATACATTGGAGTCTATAGTGAATTGCATTTACGCAGCTTCCTCCATTGCTGCTCAACATTGGACAATCAGCTCACTTCTGCTTCTCTCGAATTCTGGCCTCAGGAGATCTCATTCAGAATACATTCTGATCATTGAGAGGGTTGGGAAAAGGGACTTATCCAAACTGGAACTGAACTGAAATGGAAAAACAAATAAACAACAGCACCAAAAAAAAAAAAAAAAAAAAAAGATTTTCACCGCCCAAACTCCCGACAATATAACAATTAACTAAATCAATGTTTGCATTTAGCAGTCTGTTCACCAAGAATAGCAGTGGGACAGCCTGGAGAAATGGGCCATCTTAACGCTCCAACGGCTTTGCAGGCGCTGCGGGGCTGTGGACCTGCCTTCAGCACACAGAGTGTAGCTCCATTATGCTAATATTTACAGCACTGGATTCGCCACAACATAAAGCTAATCTACAGTAGTTAACCCATACCCATACCCATAAGTACCCATGCAGAGCTATGTGGTTTAGCACTTCAAGCATCTCTTAACCCCTGTCCCACTTTAATCTCCCCACTTTGGCCATCAATTATAACTATAACCTAAGTGCAACTGTCCTCCCAACCCCCGTGACCCCACCCCCACCCCAACCCTCGCCCCTACCCCTCCCCCACCCCTACCCCTACCCCTCCCCCTGTGGTTTACTGAATTATCCATTTAAAGTTAAGCTCTTTTTTCTTCAGTTTAAGGAGTGTTTCCCATTGGACAATGATCACAGCTGATCCAGTGTGTTGGTCTGCATGGAGTTTCAGACCATAAAACCAAACCAAAATGAGAAGGCAACGTGCTCCAGGCATGCTGCACACCTACAGAAGGTCTGCCACCTGGCTGCTGGTCCTCTTCCTGTCTGTGGTCATGACAACCATTTGCATGGTTTGGGAGTTCGGTAAGTCAAAGAAAATTATTTACAGAAGGGGAGGGACAGGATTTTTCACCTTAAATTAATAATGTGCCTTACTGATACAACCTAGGCAAATGTTCAACATTTTACTAAAGCAATAAAACCGAATGAAAAATGTCATAAAACGATAAAACAATGTAATACAAGGAAATTTAATCACGATAAAGGATAGAGATGTGTCAATGAAGGGAAGTATTTCTTATGAGAAATGTCCTGTTGTGGAACCAAGATTTGATCATGTTCCTAGCTGCCTGTTCCCCTGGACATACTGAATACGGCAGTTACTGTGATGAAAACAATGTTGATCATGTTCCTAGCTGCCTGTTCCCCTGGACATACTGAATACGGCAGTTACTGTGATGAAAACAATGTTGATCATGTTCCTAGTTGCCTGTTCCTCTGGACATACTGAATACGGCAGTTACTGTGATGAAAACAATGTTGATCATGTTCCTAGCTGCCTGTTCCCCATACTGAATACGGCAGTTTACTGGACATACTGAATACGGCAGTTACTGTGATGAAAACAATGTTGATCATGTTCCTAGTTGCCTGTTCCTCTGGACATACTGAATACAGTAGTTACTGAGATGAAAACAATGTTGATCATGTTCCTAGCTGCCTGTTCCTCTGGACATACTGAATACGGCAGTTACTGTGATGAAAACAATGTTGATCATGTTCCTAGTTGCCTGTTCCTCTGGACATACTGAATACGGCAGTTACTGTGATGAAAACAATGTTGATCATGTTCCTAGTTGCCTGTTCCTCTGGACATACTGAATACGGCAGTTACTGTGATGAAAACAATGTTGATCATGTTCCTAGCTGCCTGTTCCTCTGGACATACTGAATACGGCAGTTACTGTGATGAAAACAATGTTGATCATGTTCCTAGCTGCCTGTTCCTCTGGACATACTGAATACGGCAGTTACTGTGATGAAAACAATGTTGATCATGTTCCTAGTTGCCTGTTCCTCTGGACATACTGAATACAGCAGTTACTGTGATGAAAACAATGTTGATCATGTTCCTAGCTGCCTGTTCCTCTGGACATACTGAATACAGCAGTTACTGTGATGAAAACAATGTTGATCATGTTCCTAGTTGCCTGTTCCTCTGGACATACTGAATACAGCAGTTACTGTGATGAAAACAATGTTGATCATGTTCCTAGTTGCCTGTTCCTCTGGACATACTGAATACAGTAGTTACTGTGATGAAAACAATGTTGATCATGTTCCTAGCTGCCTTTTCCTCTGGACATACTGAATACGGCAGTTACTGTGATGAAAACAATGTTGATCATGTTCCTAGTTGCCTGTTCCTCTGGACATACTGAATACGGCAGTTACTGTGATGAAAACAATGTTGATCATGTTCCTAGTTGCCTGTTCCTCTGGACATACTGAATACAGCAGTTACTGTGATGAAAACAATGTTGATCATGTTCCTAGCTGCCTGTTCCTCTGGACATACAGAATACGGCAGTTACTGTGATGAAAACAATATTGACGTAGTTTGCCGTTTTTTAAACAGCATTACTAGGTATTTAAACAGCAAACACTGAGCTGAGGAAAACTGAGGAAAATTTCCGTTTTATTTTGTATTTAATGGACAATAAAGTTTCCTATTCTATTCTATTCTAATTGAGGTGATTCCTCAGATAATTATGAAACACATATAATTTCTTTTTACTGCATGTACTGGATATATAGCAACTTTTTCTACCTTAACTTAACGGGGTGGCTAGCCTTAGCTACTCAGCGGGCCTGGATGTTATACATACTGTCATGTTTATCCAACAAGATGGTCCACAATCTAATAGTATAAAATACATAAAATATAAAATCAAACTGGACAGACAGTATTTATTTATTTATTTTTCCTACAGTACCAGTGAGATAGAGCTTTCTGGCCAAATGTAGTGTACTTTTTTTGTGCTTTTTAAAGGAACTGCCTACAATGCCATGTTCAAAGACCAATGACAACCTTCTCTGTGAATGAGACCATTTGGAATACAAAAATTCCTCTTTCCATAACCATCACAACCAATTTTGAAGAAGAATATTGGTCTTCGGAAATTAAAAAGAAAGACATGGTGTTTAAAATGTGAAAATCCTTCATGTCTGCCTCTGTTATGTATTTTCCATCATACCTCATTGTAATGCATTAATCAATGGAGAGAAAAAATGTATCTTTTATATCCTTATTTATATATTTATTTTTTAAATTGAATTTCATGATTTCTCTGTTTGTAGGAGAAGTAAAATTGACCAAACGAGAGATGGAATGTGAGTATGTGATCTCCACTTCATTTGTTATAGCTGGTTTCATATTCATATGGTTATTTTATTAATACAGCTCTAGTTACTGCTTTAAACATGTGTCATTCATTAAAGTTATACAGACAAAGATAGAGTATATGGGTGTACACATTTTTACAGGCTATTAACGGAATGAACTTAGAAACAGCTTCCTTCAGGTCTCCCAGGCATTGCATCTTTGATCCAGTGATATGCCCCATTACATGGTAATGCAGTCCAGTGAGCAGCAGAGCTGTCTACAGCCCGCAGTCCTGCAGCACAGCGCATAGTCAGAGCAGCCCGCAGAGGGAGGTTCAGCCCGCAGTCCTGCAGCACAGCACATAGTCAGAGCAGCCCGCAGAGGGAGGTTCGGTCCCCAGGGGGTATCCCAGCTGAGTATGCACTCATGACTCTGTGCAGCTCTGCAGGAGGGCGGCCCAGTGAGAGGAGGAGGGGGCTGCTCAGTGAAAGGAGGAGGAGGGCTGTTCAGTGAAAGGAGGAGGAGGGTGCCCAGTGAGAGGAGGAGGGCTGCTCAGTGAGAGGAGGAGGAGGGCGCCCAGTGAGAGGAGGAGGGCTGCTCATTGAGAGGAGGAGGAGGTCGGCCCAGTGAGAGGAGGAGGGCTGCTCAGTGAGAGGAGGAGGAGGGCTGCCCAGTGAGAGGAGGAGGAGGAGGAAGGCTGCCCAGTGAGAGGAGGAGGAGGGCTGTTCAGTGAAAGGAGGAGGAGGGCTGCTCAGTGAGAGGAGGAGGAGGAGGGCTGCTCAGTGAGAGGAGGAGGAGGGCGGCCCAGTGAGAGGAGGAGGGCTGCTCAGTGAGAGGAGGAGGAGGGCGGCCCAGTGAGAGGAGGAGGGCTGCTCAGTGAGAGGAGGAGGAAGGCTGGCCAGTGAGAGGAGGAGGAGGGCTGCTCAGTGAGAGGAGGGCTGCTCAGTGAAAGGAGGAGGAGAGCTGCTCAGTGAAAGGAGGAGGAGAGCTGCTCAGTGAAAGAGGAGGAGGAGGAGGGCTTCTCAGTGAGAGGAGGAGGAGGGCTGCTCAGTGAGAGGAGGAGAAGGAGGAGGAGGGGGGCTGCTGGCTGCATGCGTTCTCAGAAGCAAGGGCTCTCCCAGACTGACGAAGGACCGTACACTGATGATCCTGATCTGCAGACATGTCTGCACATTTCAGACCGATTGGACAGAAACAGAATGAAAAGCAGTTAGAAATATGAGAATTGGAAAGTTCTTTGATAATAACTCTTGAATTCCTGCGATAGGTTTTCTACAGGTATTCTTTAGTCTCCACCCAGCAGAAACAGACCTCAATTGCTTGAAAAGCAGGAATGCAAAGCTATAATCCAGGAGGGTAGAGATATGCTGTAGCTAATTAACCAATGATAGCTCTTCTGTCCCTCATCTAGCTTCCTCTACATCATCTACAGAGAATGCTTCAACTTCAGTGACGACTCAGTCCCAAGGTTAGAAAGCATCTCTGTTAGATTTCTGTTTTTCTAAAACAACTTTCAGGGTGGATTGTTAGTCTTGTTAGTACGGTGTGTCCACATCAGTTTTTTGGTCTTAGTTCCAAAAAGTGAACACCACTCATTTCAAAAAGATTTTTTAATTCTGTACTGTTAGTGCTATTTCGACAGGTTGTGCTGTGCAGTAGGTACCTGTGTGGCCTGTGATGTGCAGTAGATACCTGGGTAGCCTGTGGTGTGCAGTAGGTACCTGTGTAGCCTGTGATGTGCAGTAGGTACCTGTGTGGCCTGTGATGTGCAGTAGATACCTGGGTAGCCTGTGGTGTGCAGTAGGTACCTGTGTAGCCTGTGATGTGCAGTACGCAGTAGGTACCTGTGTGGCCTGTGGTGTGCAGTAGGTACCTGTGTGGCCTGTGATGTGCAGTACGCAGTAGGTACCTGTGTGGCCTGTGATGTGCAGTAGGTACCTGTGTAGCCTGTGATGTGCAGTAGATACCTGTGTGGCCTGTGGTGTGCAGTAGGTACCTGTGTGGCCTGTGATGTGCAGTAGGTACCTGTGTAGCCTGTGATGTGCAGTAGATACCTGTGTGGCCTGTGATGTGCAGTAGATACCTGTGTGGCCTGTGGTGTGCAGTAGGTACCTGTGTAGCCTGTGGTTTGCAGTAGGTACCTGTGTAGCCTGTGATGTGCAGTAGGTACCTGTGTAGCCTGTGATGTGCAGTATGCAGTAGGTACCTGTGTGGCTGGATGTGGGTTTATTCTGGCTGTGCCTCTGTAGTGTGGTTGGTGGCTGGGTGTGGGGTTATTCTGGCTGTGTCTCTGTAGTGTGGTTGGTGGCTGGGTGTGGGTTTATTCTGGCTGTGCCTCTGTAGTGCAGTTGGTGGCTGGGTGTGAATTTATTCTGGCTGTGCCTCTGTAGTGTGGTTGGTGGCTGGGTGTGGGTTTATTCTGGCTGTGCCTCTGTAGTGTGGTTGGTGGCTGGGTGTGGGTTTATTCTGGCTGTGCCTCTGTAGTGTGGTTGGTGGCTGGGGGTGGGGTTATTCTGGCTGTGCCTCTGTAGTGTGGTTGGTGGCTGGGGGGGATTATTCTGGCTATGCCTCTGTAGTGTGGTTGGTGGCTGGGTGTGAATTTATTCTGGCTGTGCCTCTGTAGTGTGGTTGGTGGCTGGGGGTGGATGTATTCTGGCTGTGCCTCTGTAGTGTGGTTGGTGGTGGCTGGGTGTGGGTTTATTCTGGCTGTGCCTCTGTAGTGTGGTTGGTGGCTGGGGGTGGGGTTATTCTGGCTGTGCCTCTGTAGTGCGGTTGGTGGCTGGGTGTGGGGTTATTCTGGCTGTGCCTCTGTAGTGTGGTTGGTGGCTGGGTGTGGGGTTATTCTGGCTGTGCCTCTGTAGTGTGGTTGGTGGCTGGGTGTGGGTTTATTCTGGCTGTGCCTCTGTAGTGCAGTTGGTGGCTGGGTGTGGGTTTATTCTGGCTGTGCCTCTGTAGTGTGGTTGGTGGCTGGGGGTGGATGTATTCTGGCTATGCCTCTGTAGTGTGGTTGGTGGCTGGGTGTGGTGTTATTCTGGCTGTGCCTCTGTAGTGTGGTTGGTGGCTGGGTGTGGGGTTATTCTGGCTGTGCCTCTGTAGTGTGGTTGGTGGCTGGGTGTGGGTTTATTCTGGCTGTGCCTCTGTAGTGCAGTTGGTGGCTGGGGGTGGATGTATTCTGGCTATGCCTCTGTAGTGTGGTTGGTGGCTGGGTGTGGTGTTATTCTGGCTGTGCCTCTGTAGTGTGGTTGGTGGCTGGGTGTGGATGTATTCTGCCTCTGTAGCGTGGTTGGTGGCTGGGTGTGGTGTTATTCTGGCTGTGCCTCTGTAGTGTGGTTGGTGGCTGGGGGTGGATGTATTCTGGCTATGCCTCTGTAGTGTGGTTGGTGGCTGGGTGTGGGTTTATTCTGGCTGTGCCTCTGTAGTGTGGTTGGTGGCTGGGTGTGGGTTTATTCTGGCTGTGCCTCTGTAGTGTGGTTGGTGGCTGGGGGTGGGGTTATTCTGGCTGTGCCTCTGTAGTGTGGTTGGTGGCTGGGGGTGGATGTATTCTGGCTATGCCTCTGTAGTGTGGTTGGTGGCTGGGTGTGAATTTATTCTGGCTGTGCCTCTGTAGTGTGGTTGGTGGCTGGGGGTGGATGTATTCTGGCTGTGCCTCTGTAGTGTGGTTGGTGGCTGGGTGTGGGTTTATTCTGGCTGTGCCTCTGTAGTGTGGTTGGTGGCTGGGGGTGGGGTTATTCTGGCTGTGCCTCTGTAGTGCGGTTGGTGGCTGGGTGTGGGGTTATTCTGGCTGTGCCTCTGTAGTGTGGTTGGTGGCTGGGGGTGGATGTATTCTGGCTGTGCCTCTGTAGTGTGGTTGGTGGCTGGGTGTGGGTTTATTCTGGCTGTGCCTCTGTAGTGCAGTTGGTGGCTGGGTGTGGGTTTATTCTGGCTGTGCCTCTGTAGTGTGGTTGGTGGCTGGGGGTGGATGTATTCTGGCTATGCCTCTGTAGTGTGGTTGGTGGCTGGGTGTGGTGTTATTCTGGCTGTGCCTCTGTAGTGTGGTTGGTGGCTGGGTGTGGGGTTATTCTGGCTGTGCCTCTGTAGTGTGGTTGGTGGCTGGGTGTGGGTTTATTCTGGCTGTGCCTCTGTAGTGCAGTTGGTGGCTGGGGGTGGATGTATTCTGGCTATGCCTCTGTAGTGTGGTTGGTGGCTGGGTGTGGGTGTTATTCTGGCTGTGCCTCTGTAGTGTGGTTGGTGGCTGGGTGTGGATGTATTCTGCCTCTGTAGTGTGGTTGGTGGCTGGGTGTGCTGTTATTCTGGCTGTGCCTCTGTAGTGTGGTTGGTGGCTGGGGGTGGATGTATTCTGGCTATGCCTCTGTAGTGTGGTTGGTGGCTGGGTGTGGGGTTATTCTGGCTGTGCCTCCCTCTGTAGTGTGGTTGGTGGCTGGGTGTGGGTTTATTCTGGCTGTGCCTCCCTCTGTAATGCGGTTGGTGGCTGGGTGTGGGGTTATTCTGGCTGTGCCTCTGTAGTGTGGTTGGTGGCTGGGTGTGGGGTTATTCTGGCTGTGCCTCTGTAGTGTGGTTGGTGGCTGGGTGTGGGGTTATTCTGGCTATGCCTCTGTAGTGTGGTTGGTGGCTGGATGTGGGGTTATTCTGGCTGTGCCTCTGTAGTGTGGTTGGTGGCTGGGTGTGGTGTTATTCTGGCTGTGCCTCTGTAGTGTGGTTGGTGGCTGGGTGTGGGGTTATTCTGGCTGTGCCTCTGTAGTGTGGTTGGTGGCTGGGTGTGGGTTTATTCTGGCTGTGCCTCTGTAGTGCAGTTGGTGGCTGGGTGTGGGTTTATTCTGGCTGTGCCTCTGTAGTGTGGTTAGTGGCTGGGTGTGGGTTTATTCTGGCTGTGCCTCTGTAGTGCAGTTGGTGGCTGGGTGTGGGTTTATTCTGGCTGTGCCTCTGTAGTGTGGTTGGTGGCTGGGGGTGGATGTATTCTGGCTGTGCCTCTGTAGTGCGGCTGGTGGCTGGGTGTGGGGTTATTCTGGCTGTGCCTCTGTAGTGTGGTTGGTGGCTGGGTGTGGGGTTATTCTGGCTGTGCCTCTGTAGTGCAGTTGGTGGCTGGGGGTGGATGTATTCTGGCTGTGCCTCTGTAGTGCAGTTGGTGGCTGGGGGTGGATGTATTCTGGCTGTGCCTCTGTAGTGCAGTTGGTGGCTGGGTGTGGGGTTATTCTGGCTGTGCCTCTGTAGTGTGGTTGGTGGCTGGGTGTGGGGTTATTCTGGCTGTGCCTCTGTAGTGTGGTTGGTGGCTGGGTGTGGGTTTATTCTGGCTGTGCCTCTGTAGTGTGGTTGGTGGCTGGGTGTGGGGTTATTCTGGCTGTGCCTCTGTAGTGTGGTTGGTGGCTGGGTGTGGATGTATTCTGGCTGTGCCTCTGTAATGCGGTTGGTGGCTGGGTGTGGGTTTATTCTGGCTGTGTCTCTGTAGTGCGGCTGTTGGCTGGGTGTGGGGTTATTCTGGCTGTGCCTCTGTAGTGTGGTTGGTGGCTGGGTGTGGGTTTATTCTGGCTGTGCCTCTGTAGTGCGGCTGGTGGCTGGGTGTGGATGTATTCTGGCTGTGCCTCTGTAATGCGGTTGGTCGCTGGGTGTGGGGTTATTCTGGCTGTGCCTCTGTAGTGTGGTTGGTGGCTGGGTGTGGGGTTATTCTGGCTGTGCCTCTGTAATGCGGTTGGTGGCTGGGTGTGGGGTTATTCTGGCTGTGCCTCTGTAGTGCGGCTGGTGGCTGGGTGTGGATGTATTCTGGCTGTGCCTCTGTAATGCGGTTGGTGGCTGGGTGTGGGGTTATTCTGGCTGTGCCTCTGTAGTGCGGCTGGTGGGCGGATGGACCCGGTGCGAGGGCCGGGTGGAGGTGCAGCACGGCGGGGCCTGGGGCACGGTCTGTGACGATGACTGGGACCTGCTGGACGCCAGCGTGGTGTGTCGCCAGCTTGACTGCGGTCCGGTCCTGGCCCCGGCCAGCAGCTCCACCTTCGGGAAGGGAGACGGGGCAATCCTATTGGATAACGTCGACTGCAAGGGCGGGGAACCGAGCCTGGATCAGTGTGGGAGTTTGGGCTGGGGGGTCCACAACTGCTACCACCACGAAGACGTGGGAATCACTTGCAAAGGTCAGGCCTTCCACTTATGTGAAGCAAATCCTGGGCTCAGTGAGGTTAAGCAGACACAGTGAGGCACAGAGTAGTGGTAAGCAACCACAGAATCCATCAGCAGCAAACTTAAGTGATGGACTAATTTTCATTCCAATCCCAGGTGGCGTTGCTGATGTGAATAAAGAAGTCTAGGAATTGTGGTTTCAGGGATTGATGGTGCTCTGCTTGTGTGTAGTTTGTGACTTCACTTTGATATCTACTTATCTCTTTTTTTTCTGGCCCAGCTTCTCAGCCACCTCTTTTCATTACTGTTTCAAGATCATTAAGGATAGTTCTTGGAAAACCGATGACAATCTAATGTAAGGTGTCATGTAATTTCACAATTCAATGAAAGGCAGCACTCCATCAATATACATCTTCTATACATGCTGTGGCTTCAGTATTTTCTCAAAACAAAATAAAAAAATGTAGTGAAAATGTACATTGACAGAGAGCTACCTTTCTTTGTGTTTTGGGATTATATCTTGAGGTTAAGCACCAAGTTTAATTTTGGAAAGCACTTGTTGTTTCCTTTTCATTAACATAAATGTGTTTTTGTCATTTATTGTTAAGTATAAGAAACTTTGAACTGTAACTTTATGAGCATGCTTGTTTGTGACTGTCTATGTGTGTGTGTGTGTGCGGATTTGTGTTTGTGTGTATGTTTGAGTATGACTGTCTGTGTGTGTGTGTTTGTGCTTCTGTGTGCAAGTGTGTGCGTTTCTGTGAGTGTTGGAGCCAAATGAATATTTTTGAATGATATAATATATATGATGTTGTAAGACGGCTCCCCCCTAGTGCCCATTTCTTTGAACTGCGGCAAACCCAAAATAAATAGCAGGAAGTTAGGCCTAGTAGGAGGAGTCCTAGCAAGCCTGGGTAAAGGTATAGTCTTTTGACCGCACACAGGTGGACATTGAGTGAGCGAGAAGTGTACATAAAATTTTTTGTTGTTTTATTTGCTTTATTTCTCTCAAGTTGGACAGTGAAATTTATGTTTAAACTTAAAAGGAAAATAAATCCACAATTCTGTTGCAGTTTTACCCTGGATGTACGACTTTTTGATTACGAAGCTTTAGTGTGCATCAAAAACCCTGCCTTGTTTGGACGGTGGCTATTTGTTTGGTTAAGAAGCCACTACAGTGAGTGTGTGTGTGTCTCTGTGTGTCTGTGCATGTCTGTGTGTGTTCAACATTTGGTTCAACATTTAAGGAAAGGAAAGTAAAGAAATGTAAGGAAAATGTGGTCATTGAAAAAGAATGAATGAATGGACAGAACAAATGGTATTTTGTAATGAATCTTTCTGATGTCTTTGTGTGGACAGACAACTCCCTGCTATCTGCACAAGGGCATGAAAGCAGCACAACTCCATTTCCTGGCATATCAGAGCTCGGTAAGCCTCCATTATCATCTCCTGGCATATCAGAGCTCGGTAAGCCTCCATTATCCTATCTGCACAAGGGCAGGAACGCACAGCTCAATTTCCTGGCATATCAGAGCTCGGTAAACCTCCATTATCATCTCCTGGCATATCAGAGCTCAGTAAACCTCCATTATCATCTCCTGGCATATCAGAGCTCAGTAAGCCTCCATTATCATCTCCTGGCATATCAGAGCTCGGTAAGCCTCCATTATTCATTCTTCTCATCCATCTCCTGATGGCCACTTAAGTAGGCGGTATACTTAGTAAGAAACAGAACTTTTTGAGCAAAAAGATGCAGTGAGAACAACTTAAGAACAAAAACATGCGGTGTTGTGTGTTCTCACGGTGCAGTGTGCGATGGCCTCCAGGGAGAACTTTTGGAAAATGTCTTTCTTGTTCTCCGACCTCCCCCTCTCAACTATTGGTCCAAATATCACATGGTTGGTTACGTCACTGTTGAGAGTTCAGAGGGCAGACTTCACATGCTAATGTACGGAGAGTCAATGCCAATCTCTCTTCTGTAGAGATTGGATTTCTGTGAGTTCCCGCATGTTTGATGAATGGTGCTACTCGTTTCAGCAAGTCATCAAAATGCCTAGCACACATTTGGAAATAAGAGGAAGTGGACCCCCTCGTCTAAACTCCACATTTGCCGAATGTACAGACAAAACTCTCCATTCTCCGTCCTACTCTGATTTAGAGGGCAAACGTATCATCTCCTTCACCTATTTTTCTTCTTTCGCATAGCTAGATAAACTAAAGCCACTTTAAACTCCTCTCTCTGTCTCTGTCGCATTTGTGCTTCTATCACTGTTGTTTTGTGTTGTGATCTCACGTAGCCCTTCTCTTTATACACTGTGGTGGAAATTCTCTAGATCTCCAAGTTTGGTGAGAAGAGTCAAATAGACTTTCACACAATATTCAGTTCAAACATTTATTTGGCCAAATAGGAGAGTTCACACAGAGAAAAAAAAGTGTATGCAGAAGGCTCTCTGAACAGTAGAGAGCCTTCATTTTTATAAGCTTCTAACACTTTATAGGCGTGTCTCGCATAGTTCCCTTATCGCGGGAAGCAACCAACACATCTTTTAAGGGAGGGGTGAGAGGTACATTTGTAATTTTCCATTTACTGTTTCTTATTGCTGTGGCTAAGCATAATTTTTCTATCTCAACATCCATGGCGTAGCCGCGAGACGGAGGTCTGGGTGAGATTCCAGCCCCAGTTAATAGCTGCCTCGTAATTATTCTGCACCCCCCAGCAGCGTGGAGTGATATTAAATGGTGTGGTGTTCTCAATGAGTATACTGACTAGGGTTGCAAAGGGTCGGAATATTTCCGGTAAATTTCCAGTAAATTTCCAGAAATTTTGGAAGTAAAGTTAAGCTCGGGAATTTTGCACAATTTCAATATAAAAATCTTACCTTTTAATAGTGAACTTATTTAGGGGGGGTACACATAAAAAGCAACACTAGGTCTTATGGCATGTTTTGGTTGAAAGGTTTCCCATTTAATTGAATTGTAACCATGCACTGCATTCAGCAGCAAACTCTTCCGTCACATGTACTGATAATTTGCCAGCATCCCTTTAAAGGTACAGTGTGTAGAATTTAGTGGCATCTAGCGGAACGGACTTGGCAAAAATGGAATACAATATTCATAAGTATGTTCTAATTAGTGTATAATCCCATGAAAATAAGAAGGGAGCGGGCCCTCATCCACGGAGGCCGCCATGTTGCACCGCCATGTTTCTACAGTAAGCCCAGAATGGACAAACAGCTCTAGAGAGGACGCATTTGTGATGCCTGGTTACCTTCCAAAATAGCTGTGCGTAATACCACACGTGTTGTTTACGGCGTTGTCGTCCTTTTTAGTACAGTCTGGCTTGATTGACAATCCATTTATTCAGTAGGTGAGAGTATAAGCTTTCTAACGATGTACAACATGTCTGCTTTTGCTTTTGGAATAGTGTTTCATTGGTCAGCATAATTGAAAGTTTTGTTATCATTGCATTCACTTACGCATTCACTCTGTGGTAGCAGTAAAATACGATGCACCTAACGAAACGTAAACGATTTTTTGTAATTTCTTGGAAAATACTATTATTATTGAGGACTTCTGGGCATAGCTAAGCCATATGTTTGCTGATAGACCTAGCCGGCATCGTTTTCTGGTGTAAGACAGAAGTGGATAGAAATATATCATTGATTTACTCTGTCTCTATCTATTGAAAACAGATAAGATTTCATCATCGCTATGTAAGTATTACTGCTCAAAATATTTCGGTTATATACATTATTTTTGAAATTGAGTGTCTTTACATAGGCTAGTGGTATTTTATAATGAGGATATTTCACACTTTAATGTAAGCGTTAGTTAGTAGTGTAATCGTTTTTGTGACATCATGTCTTTCTATGATTTACCATGCAAAGCAGCTAGCGTTAGCAATAAAACGCTACCACAATGCGGAACAATTAACAATCATAATCGCTATCTTACTTGTAAGCTATGACGTATAGTTTTATGGACTAAATACCTAAATACAATTTATAAATCTATCAAGATTGGCTACTCGAAGCTGTTGTAGACGATGACATCATTTTTGGAACTTACAGGCCCCCGTAGCTTCTCCTATGTCATTGGAAAGGGGGGGGGGGGGGGGGGTGAGGGGGGATATTCAGTTGGTTGCAATCTGCAACCTCACCGCTAGATGCCACTAAATTCTACACACTGCACCTTTAAATAGGAATTCAGTAAAATTACAACCCTCTACATGCACAGTACATTCTCCCATCACGTGTGCAGCCCACATTACTGCCAACACTACCGCACTGTCTGAGCCAAAGGACTACATGCTTTGAGGTAAGTTTTGATTATATTAATAGAGTGAGTATATTTTTTTATTTTTTATGATATTTCAGTTAACCGGCAGATAGTAGTCTAATGCAAAGTACACAGTTTATACCTTGTTAACACTTTCTGCTAACTAGCTGTTACCATGTCATGTAGCTTGATTGAGCATGCTAATGGAGGAGTTTTAATTGATCTATTTCCATTCATTATTTATTGTAAAACATTTATTTTATAAATGAGTTGTTCACTTTAAACCCTAAGGCATATTTTGAATTGTTATTTCATTATGTTTTGTTTTCGTCATGGCAAAAGGGGTCATAAGAATATTTTTCGTTGACGAAATTAACACCGTCTGATAAGTAGGATATTTTTATCGCTGTGAAGCGGCATGGAGACGTCGTATAAATATTGGTCATTTTTATTGGTAACTTTGGTCACTTAGTGCGCTGCCGACGTCACTTGGCACTACTTACGGTATACTGCTCGTCACTAGAACCGCGGGTCAACAGACCCCTTGCGCAGTAAAATGGGATGTATTTTGTTAATGTTTATTCCACACGTCTGTCATTCCTTGACTTTTTCTAAAAACGCGCTTCAACTATCTATGTGAATAGAATTCTAAAACAACACTCGGAACACTGTTTTTGGGGATTTTTTCAGGTGTTAAGAGGGGGGGGGTCATTGGAAACGTTTGCAATTATGTCTGCTTATGATATGGTAAAATGTTTGTTTCTATCTGCATATGACATGGTAAATGCAGCCTGAGATATGACTATATTTCCATTTTATTCCCGTTATTTCCTGTTTATTCCCATAAATTCCCGTTAATTCCCATGGAAAGTTTCCATCCTTGAATATTCCCGGAATTTTGCAACCCTAATACCGACAACGGTGTTTGTGGACATGTTTGCCGGTGGTTCTCAATCCTTAAGTTCTTTCTTTTTACTGAGTATACCGCCAGCTTTAGGCCCGCTGTGATTCGTCAATATCCATGATCCATATGCAGTGTTTCCTCTGCTAGCCAATACAGTTCAAAGGCTAGTCAGGGAAGATTGCTGGTATGAGTAGTGCTGGCTGCCTATTCTGGTCCATTCCTTTTGCTTTCTCCAAATCCCTCAGGGACAATCCTGGCCTCTCACGAGAAAAGAGTATCACTAAGGCTGCCTCTAGAAACAAAGATGATTTAATTTCAAATATGGATGAATAATTGAGTTCCTTCTTCACTGGCTTGTTCAAGGTTTTGTTGATCCTCACCCTTTAGAAAGAATACTCAGCTTTGCGTGTATTTTCTCTAAAAGGGTATGTATAAAGTCACTTGTAAAATACTCAGTGCTGCTTGTCTTGACTGGAAAACAGTAACTTTTTTTAATTTTGGACGTGACGCAAAAATACTTTTCAGTTGTACCACAGCTAAAAATGCATGTGCCTAGATTGTAAAGTATGCATAAAATGTTTCACTATTCGCAAAGACACTATTGACACTATTTGCAAAGAGTAGGGGGTTCCCCGGTGTCATGGCTAAAATCTCAGATCTGGCTCTCTCAAAAACTTGCCACCTAATCATCCCCTGATTGAATTGGCTAAATAATGTTCTCTCCCTCCAGTGGAGCTGCTCAGTGGCCAACAATAGAGGATTGTGGTTGTACTGGGCAGCTCCCAGGTGTGAATGTGTATGAGTGTGAAGCAGGGCGTTCTTGCAAAAGAGCATCCGTGCTCAGTGAACCTACCCTGGGTAAATAAAGGTTAAATAAAAATAAATAAAAAATGTAAATCTTATGGAAAAAAAAAAACTTCCTAGTGTAAAACAAAACATATCACTACACATCCCACTAGGGAGTTTTGCCCTTCATTTGATGGTGATGAAGGATGAACAAACCATTTCTTGTACATAGAAGACAGGTACTTTACAGAGAAAGTAACAACGTTCCCAGGAATTGAGACCTGAGGCTAAAGCGTCAGCTGACCTTGCAATCCCTTCTATGAAAAAAATGGGGACAGGAAATGAGGCGCAATATCCGTCTCAAAGCTAGAGCTTCTGCCATTTCAGAAACGCTAGGCACGTTTTTTTCATGTACTAATCCGTACATTATTATCAATATGGCATCAATTTCAGGAATTATGATATGTCTGTTCTGTAAAAAATGTATTGCATCTTTGGTAGAAAATTCATGAATGGGATGTTTCATAAACACAGATGAACTGGAAAAGTCACAAATGTTTTGAGTCAATGGGAACTGCTTTGGCATAAGCTCTCAGTGGACTGACTTGAAATTTACAAGCAACATGTCAAGCTTGTATAAAAAATAATTATCTAATTAGCTTAAGAACATAAATAACAATTGTTCCCAGTTACCTGTATTTTATTCAGCTGCCTGTTATGATCAACTTTTTGGAGTGTGATATTATTGAATTCATCATCTTTCTTACTTTTGATGATTGCTGCCACTTTTGCCACAATATAAAAATTGAAACCTTTCAGTTATAGCTGATGAAAGAAATTTAGAGTAATTTTGTATAAATAAATATAGGGCAGAGTGTGTAGTTGCGTGTGATAAACAGCAGAGGGCAGTAACGCAGTTCCCGCCCTGTGTTCAGAGTGTGTAGTTGCGTGTGATAAACAGAAGAGGGCAGTAATGCAGTCGTCTCCCTGCGTTCAGAGTGTGTAGTTGCGTGTGATAAACAGCAGAGGGCAGTAGTGCAGTAATGCAGTCCTCTCCTTGTGTTCAGAGTGTGTAGTTGCGTGTAATAAACAGCAGAGGGCAGTAACGCAGTCACCTCCTTGTGTTCAGAGTGTGTAGTTGCGTCTGATAAACAGCAGAGGGCAGTAACGCAGTCCTCTCCCTGTGTTCAGAGTGTGTAGTTGCGTGTGATAAACAGCAGAGGGCAGTAATGCAGTTGTCTCCCTGTGTTCAGAGTGTGTAGTTGCGTGTGATAAACAGCAGAGGGCATTAATGCAGTTGTCTCCCTGTGTTCAGAGTGTGTAGTTACGTGTGATAAACAGCAGAGGGCATTAATGCAGTTGTCTCCCTGTGTTCAGAGTGTGTAGTTGCGTGTGATAAACAGCAGAGGGCAGTAATGCAGTCTCCTCCTTGTGTTCAGAGTGTGTAGTTGCGTGTGATAAACAGCAGAGGGCAGTAATGCAGTTGTCTCCCTGTGTTCAGAGTGTGTAGTTGCGTGTGATAAACAGCAGAGGGCATTAATGCAGTTGTCTCCCTGTGTTCAGAGTGTGTAGTTACGTGTGATAAACAGCAGAGGGCATTAATGCAGTTGTCTCCCTGTGTTCAGAGTGTATAGTTGCGTGTGATAAACAGCAGAGGGCAGTAATGCAGTCTCCTCCTTGTGTTCAGAGTGTGTAGTTACGTGTGATAAACAGCAGAGGGCAGTAATGCAGTTGTCTCCCTGTGTTCAGAGTGTGTAGTTGCGTGTGATAAACAGCAGAGGGCAGTAATGCAGTCGTCTCCTGCGTTCAGAGTGTGTAGTTACGTGTGATAAACAGCAGAGGGCAGTAATGCAGTCGCCTCCCTGTGTTCAGAGTGTGTAGTTGCGTGTGATAAACAGCAGAGGGCAGTAATGCAGTCGCCTCCCTGTGTTCAGAGTGTGTAGATGCGTGTGATAAACAGCAGAGGGCAGTAACACAGTTCCCTCCCTGTGTTCAGAGTGTGTAGTTGCGTGTGATAAACAGCAGAGGGCAGTAATGCAGTTGTCTCCCTGTGTTCAGAGTGTGTAGTTGCGTGTGATAAACAGCAGAGGGCAGTAATGCAGTCACCTCCCTGTGTTCAGAGTGTGTAGTTGCGTGTAATAAACAGCAGAGGGCAGTAACGCAGTCACCTTCCTGTGTTGCAGCGCAGGGCTCTGTCAGACTCGTGGGGGGGCTGACCCCCTGTCAGGGTCGAGTAGAAGTCCACTCCCAGGGGAAATGGGGCACGGTGTGCGATGATGACTGGGGCCTGCCGGACGCGGACGTGGTGTGCCGGCAGGCGGGGTGCGGCCGCGGTGTCACCGCCACGCCAGCGCTTACTTCGGCTCCGGCGCCGGCCCCATCCTCCTCGACAACGTCAACTGCCATGGCGACGAGGAGCGGCTGGCGGCCTGCTACAGCCTGGGCTGGGGGGTTCATAACTGCGGCCACCATGAAGATGCCGGGGTCATCTGCACAGGTAGCTCCGCCCCCGGCCCGGAGGGCAACCACAACCTAAAAAATACCCAGGGCAAGAGACTCGGTGGGGCGGGGGTGGGAGGTTAGGCTGTTAATTTCTGAGGGTGCATTTTGGGGTGTAAACGTTGTACTTGTGCCCCTAGATTACACTTACATTTGAGAAAATATTAAGAACCATTTGTTCCCCTACTAAATGAGTTGCAACTGATGTTCTCACGAAAGAATTGGAATTAAATATAGGCTTTGGAAATGGACATGGTCACACAATGTTTTAATTCAGTCTCAGTTGTCCCAGCTTTATCATCTCTCATTGGATGGGTGACATTCACTCTGCCTCACTGTGGTAAACTCAATGGTACCTCCAGGTTCAGCAGCAACAATTAAGGTTCCTTTGGAAACGGAAATGGGAGGAAATAGCAAGTTCTTCCAGACAGAAAGCACGACTGGTATGTCTACATACAGAACCCTTTTTTCTCAGATTTCAAAATGTAATGATTTTGTAGCCTGTTATCCATGCTCTTAGTGACATTACAATTTACAGGGAGTTCATAGACTCCAGCTGCCTGACCCAATATTTACCAACAGAGGGCATCATTCAGGCTGAATTACAATATGCGATTATGTGCTGAACAAATTAAGTAAAAATTATTGTGGTGCCTCCTAAACTGCTGCTTCTCTGTATGTACTTAGTTAATTAGTCATTCTCATATAAAAACAAGGTTTGAAAAGGACAAAGTCAGAGCTACAGTATATGCATTGTATAAATACTGATACAACTGTATTAATTGTGGTAGGTGGCATACATTTTGAATTAAAGAGAACCAAATGTATGAAGAGCTAAATATTATTAGGACAGGTTCCTGATTTTGGAAGGAGATATCAAAATTTATCAGTCTAAAAGACTGATGTATAAATATTCAGAATTTCCCTTCACAAAATACTGAAGTATAGCAGGTGTTAAATTATTGTTCGTAAAAAGGGTTGGTTACAATATGTGATGGAACAGGGACTCTGTGAAGGATCCACATTAGAGAGCCTCACCCCCCCCCCCCCCCCACCCGCTGTGTTTCAGTGACTCTGTAAAGGATCCACATTAGAGAGCCTCACCCTCCCCCCCCCCCCCAACCCGCTGTGTTTCAGTGACTCTGTGAAGGATCCACATTAGAGAGCCTCACCCCCCCCCCCCCTCCCCAACCCGCTGTGTTTCAGTGACTCTGTGAAGGATCCACATTAGAGAGCCTCACCCCCTCCCCCCCCCCCCCCAACCCGCTGTGTTTCAGTGACTCTGTGAAGGATCCACATTAGAGAGCCTCACCCCCTCCCCCCCCCCCCCTCCCCAACCCGCTGTGTTTCAGTGACTCTGTGAAGGATCCACATTAGAGAGCCTCACCCCCTCCCCCCCTCCCCAACCCGCTGTGTTTCAGTGACTCTGTGAAGGATCCACATTAGAGAGCCTCACCCCCTCCCCCCCAACCCGCTGTGTTTCAGTGACTCTGTGAAGGATCCACATTAGAGAGCCTCACCCCCTCCCCCCCTCCCCCAACCCGCTGTGTTTCAGTGACTCTGTGAAGGATCCACATTAGAGAGCCTCACCCCCTCCCCCCCTCCCCAACCCGCTGTGCTTCAGTGACTCTGTGAAGGATCCACATTAGAGAGCCTCACCCCCTCCCCCCCTCCCCAACCCGCTATGTTTCAGTAACAGATATCACAGCTGTAGCCAGTGAAACCACAGGACAACCCGCCAGCCAGCTGCCACCAACAGGTAATGAAACACACAATGTCCTTCAAAAGAAAAATATCAGAACCAGCATTATTACATTTCTAGGACATCTGATATGGTAACTGTCATCATGATCAACCCAAGCATATTTTCTATGAATTTGACTAATCTTTCTCTGAAGTGTGCTGCACTATATTTTCAATACAGTAACTGTCCATGAAGTTAGATAGGTAGCATCTGTATTGCATGAAAGGCAGGGGACTTGAATGCTGTGCTTGAGTCTCACATGCTCAACTTTTACTGTTGTTTTCTAAATGTAATTAATTAGGATGTTTTATCCATGGCTGTCTCATTTCCTGTGCTGGTAGGGACACAGCATCTGCATAATGTTGTTTGGGTTGGGAGTGGCAGTCAGATGCTAGATTTCAGATTGTGATCTGAAAAACATCCTAAATGACATACACAGATAATACATGTCCAGCACATAATGCAAACCAAACTTCTGTACGCTGAAATTGTGTTAGCTTTTCCTTCCTATGTTACCATTCGTCCAATGACTTCTTGGTTATTGTAAGATTTGAGTTCAAGACCATTTTGGTTTTTAGAAGATAATGAATTAAAGGTGTACTAGTAGGATTTTGCGGCCCTTAGACTGTATTTGTAATCAAATAAGTCTCCTCAACGCCCCCACACCTCAGCTGAGGACACCCTTGAGCACTATAAGCAAAATGTCAAGCGAAGAGGTGAAGTGGTCAGAGATACTGAAAATAGCATTTTTAGCAACATGAATGATTACATATAAATGGCAACAGAAATCAGGCAGTGTTATGATGTTCTTTACACTGAGTGCACCCCTTAGCATGTGTGAACATTGTACGGTAGTTACCCCGTACTGCTGTTGCAGCTAATATGTGTTTTTCTTTGTTTGGAATTTGGTTATTGTAATTTTCTATAATTCAATGGAAGTATAACAGCTTATCAATAGAATGCTTACTAAGCCATTGATTAGAAACTTTGTTAGCTTTCTAAGTGAAGTTGGCTACTGTAGCTAGATAACATGCATTCTATAGTGAATTCAGGTCCCCTGATTGAAATAAATGCAGGTCAATTACCAAGTTAGATAAATTGCAACTATAAGCAGTAACAGCAGTTCCCAAGGGGGGGAGGACATCTTGATGGGAGAACAGAATTTGATACAAAATCTACTCAACCTTGGGCATCTAGCTGCTTAATGTAACTATTTAAATAGCTAGGCAACTAATAAGACACAGGTGAGCACAATACACAATCACACCAGACAGGGAAGGGATACGAGACGCAAACAGAAACAATGATAGAATAACAGAAAACAATAATACAATTAAACAAAGGGGAAACCAACGAGGGAGAACTAACTGAAACACAAAACTAAACTGAAAGGAAAAACAGAAACAAAAAAGGCAGAATCCTGGACCCTGGACATTCTGGACCCATTCTATTTTACCCACTACTGACAGCTTGTAATTTGAAAATGACTTGAGTAAAAACAGTCGATTTTTCAGTGAAATACTGACATAGAATTTATAGCATTTTGGGTAGATTTGGAGACGCTGGGTACACTTGTAATTCCCTACGTATCCACCCTTAGATTTTATGAAATTGTGGTCAAGAAGTTTTTGATCAACATGTATACTTTAACCTGCTGCATATATGCAAACTAAAAAGAACAAATTCATTTAGATTTTTTGCCTAGACAATTGCATTTGTGGCACGTTATTTCTTCCAAAATTATGAATATGAAGTAAAGTATTGTAAATGGTACAAATGTCATTTAAGCCATTTTTCAAGTGACAAGATATAAAGCTTTAAATAGGGTACCCCCTAAATGGGCAAGGATTGGCCAGATTTGGCATGTGCACTAAGGGGTTAACATTAGTGACCACGTAGATGGAAAATATGAAAAAAATATGTGTTTTTTATGTATGATCATCTGTATGTATGAAGATGCCCTCACATTAAAGCTGCCAGTCTGCACGTTGACCTCATTGTCATTGTATCCTTTCAATCTCAAAGTGCTAGAGTACAGATTATGGTGCTCACTGTATGATCATTTATAGAAAAATAGTTGGCCAATAATCCTATAAGGTTTTCATAATATAAAGCATCAAAAAAAAAAGTATCGTGAAGGTATCGTATCGAATTAAAGGTATCAGTTTTGGTATTGGTATCAATTTTCAAACGATACCCAACCCTAGTCTGGAGGTAGTGGTGGAGAGGAGGATGAGGACAAAATGAAGATCATCCTGGACAACCCCTCCCATCCCCTCTATGAGGAGCTGTGGCAGATGGGCAGCACCTTCAGCCACAGGCTCACCCCTCCCAGGTGCAAAATGGAGCGGTTCAGGCGCTCCTTTGTGCCAACAGCCATCAGACTGTCCAACAGTGCCTGAGACCCCCTCCCCCTCAACACTTGTCACTTTACATTGAAATAGTTATTTATTTTCCTTTACGTTTCACTGGTTTACTATTATTACTATGTATACTTGGATTTTTCTGCTTCTTTTGTACTCACTCTCTGCTGCTGTAACACCCGAATTTCCCCCCCTGGGGATTAATAAAGTGTTATCTTATCTTATCTTACCTCAGTTACAAGTATGCACGCACACACACACTCTCACTCACACACACACGCACAGTCACACTCACACAGGCGCACACACTCTCACACACACATGCACACACACACACACACACACACACACACACAGATATACGCACACACCAATGTGACAGACTCAAACACATATTCCAGAATGGGTGCTGCTGCTTGTCTGGCTCCCCTCACCTCAGCTGGTACGCAGGTATTGCCAGTTAGTACAGCCAATATAAACAAACACACAAAAAACCATCCACCCTGGCTGGAGTTCAGATAACTGGCGACAGGTCAGAATCGCAAGAGAGACAAGAAAGCCTCTGTATGCAGTAAATCTCTATATACAGGAAAGCCTCTATATACAGGGAATCTCTACATACAGGAAAGCCTCTATATATGGGAAAACCTCTATATACAGGAAATCTCTATATGCAGGAAAGCTTCTATATACAGGAAATCTCTATGTACAGGAAATTTGTATATACAGGAAAGCCTCTATATAGGATGCAGCTCAGATATAATTAATTCAGGTATCTTCAGTCCTGGGATGTTCAAGTTAGACTGACTCCTGGGGAAATGTGCAAGAAAAAACAAAGGAGTGCTAGAAGAACATAACACAATCAATAACCAGTTTTTAGACCTCAGGAATTAGGCGAGAAGAGTTTACCATGTGAGAAAGGAATCATTGCGTTTGCTCTTTTTGCCCCGGGTAGGCGGAGCCATCCGGGTGGTGAATGGGAGCAGCAGCTGCCAGGGCCGTGTGGAGCTGTTCCACGGGAGCAGTGGGGGACGGTGTGTGACGACGGCTGGGACCTACCCGATGCGCAGGTGGCCTGTCGGCAGCTGGGGTGTGGGCCGGCCGCGGGCGCCAAGGTCCTGGGCTATTTCGGCTATGGCTCGGGGCCCATCCTGCTGGACAACATGGACTGCAGGGGAAACGAGGAGCAGCTAATGGACTGCTTCCACCTGGGCTGGGGACAGCATAACTGTGGCCACCATGAAGATGCAGGCATCATCTGTTTGTGTAAGACGTCTTCCAACAGACAACTTCAGGGACAGAATGCTTATTTAAAACACAGTTTTTAATTGAACAGTCATTTGATATTCTTGCTTGTTTTCAGGCATAATAACATGAATCTCTGCCATCAATACATACAAAAAAGTTTAAAAAAAAAAAAAAAAAAAAAGATAATAAAATTTGCTTCTCTTTTTTCAGCATTGGAAAGCCCTGCAGGAGCTTCACATGAATTTGGCTCAACAGCAAGGGCGGTTACTACAGAATTACCAGCAGAGGGTGAGTTTTATTTATACTAGAAATTTTGTTTCAGGTGCAGAATGTACAGTCCCTAAAGCACTTGGGCTATTATTGCAGGGTCTAAGGATGGTAAATATGTGCAATGACCATTCTGCTGGTAGGACAGCTCTGTGCAATCCCATATAAACATTTAGCACTGGGATCTGAGGGTCTCTGGAAAGGCATATACCCCAGAGGCACAGTGATGCACCACGTACTCCAAATCATACAGTATCTGGATCATACCAGCGCCAACTGTAGTCACACAAGTCCTACAATTAACACATATTTAGCCACAGCATCAGGTGAGCAGTCTCCATGCTCTCTCTGTCCTTAGTGGCCGCTCTGGTTGGTTGAGTGCCTTCAGTCCTCTGGTGCAGCGACTGCCTAACACAGCTCAGCTGTGTTGTGCAGAAGATGAGGGTGGTGATGTGGGTAATGGAGGTCTTCCTTGGTTTCCCCAGGGCAGGTGAGGCTGGTGAATGGGACCCACTGGTGCGAAGGGCGTGTGGAGGTGTTCCTGGAGGGCCAGTGGGGGACGGTGTGTGATGACGCCTGGGACCTGCCCGACGCCCAGGTGGTCTGCAGACAGGTGGGCTGTGGGAAGGCTAAGGACGCCAAGGATGAGGCCTTTTTTGGGAGAGGTGGAGGCACAATCCTGCTGGACAACCTCAAATGTAGGGGCGAGGAGGCGTCCCTGCTGGAGTGCTCCCACGTACGCTGGGACGTGCACAACTGCGATCACTCAGAGGACGCGAGTGTGACGTGTATGCTGTGGTGACTCGACACAGCCAAACCTCCCAGCCTTCTCTCCTCCTGAGGGAACCCAGGGCCGTTACACCCTCCTACTGAGGGAACTCAAGAACTTCACACTCTCCTACTGAGGGAACCCAGGGCCGTCACACTGTCGTACTGAGGGAACCCAAGTCCTTCACACTCTCCTACTGAGGGAACCCAGGGCTGTCACACTGTCGTACTGAGGGAACCCAAGTCCTTCACACTCTCCTACTGAGGGAACCCAGGACCGTCACACTCTCGTACTGAGGGAACCCAGTCCTTCACACTCTCCTCCTGAGGGAACCCAGGGCCGTCACACTGTCGTACTGAGGGAACCCAAGTCCTTCACACTCTCCTACTGAGGGAACCCAGGGCTGTCACACTGTCGTACTGAGGGAACCCAAGTCCTTCACACTCTCCTCCTGAGGGAACCCAAGTCCTTCACACTCTCCTCCTGAGGGAACCCAAGTCCTTCACACTCTCCTACTGAGGGAACCCAGGGCCATCACACTGTCGTACTGAGGGAACCCAAGTCCTTCACACTCTCCTACTGAGGGAACCCAGGGCCGTCACACTGTCGTACTGAGGGAACCCAGGTCCTTCACACTCTCCTACTGAGGGAACCCAAGTCCTTCACACTGTCCTCCTGAGGGAACCCAAGTCCTTCACACTCTCCTACTGAGGGAACCCAGGGCCGTCACACTGTCGTACTGAGGGAACCCAGGTCCTTCACACTGTCCTACTGAGGGAACCCAAGTCCTTCACACTGTCCTACTGAGGGAACCCAAGACCTTTACACTGTCGTACTGAGGGAACCCAAGTCCTTCACACTCTCCTGTACGGAGGGAACCCAGGTCCTTCACACCATCCTACTGAGGGAACCCAAGTCCTTCACACTCTCCTCCTGAGGGAACCCAGGACCTTCACACTGTCCTACTGAGGGAACCCAGGACTTTCACACTCTCATACTGAGGGGACCCAGGAACTTCACACTGTCCGACTGAGGGAACCCAGGACCTTCATACTGTCCTACTGATGGAACCCAAGACCTTCATACGCACCTACTGAGGGAACCCAAAACCTTCACACTCTCTAACTGAGGGAACCCAGAACCTTCACACTCTCATACTGAGGGGACCCAGGAACTTCACAGCCTGTGTACAGTCCCACAGTCCTCCTGAGGGAACCAAGGACCTTCACACTCTCCTCCTGAGGGAACCCAGGACCTTCACACTGTCCTACTGAGGGAACCCAGAACCCTCACACTCTCCTCCTGAGGGAACCCAGGACCTTCACACGCTCCTACTGAGGGAAACCCAGGACCTTCACACTGTCCTACTGAAGGAACCCAGGACCATCACACTCTCCAACTGAGGGAACCGAGAACCTTCACACTCTCCAACTGACGGAACCCAGGACCTTCATACTGTCCAATGAGGGAACCCAGGACCTTCACATCCTGTACATTTTGTTGATAGCACCTCACAAATTTTGCAATGAAAGCAAATGTGCTATTGTGATCAGCATTGTATGTACATTATTATAAGTAAATACACGTGTAGTGCCCTTGGAAGATGTTTGCCAATTTGATCTGATATTTGCAATGTAATTTAATTAATTAATTAATTCTTGGATTTGGGTGGGGTAATGTTGTTCAGAGAGGCCAGTGTTTTTTTTTCTGTGCCATTCGTGTGGGGCTAGCTGCAGTTTATCCTATGCAACTGTGTGATTTAGATAATTGGTTCACGTGATAGAAGCTGATAAAACGAGAACTACTTTAGAAAGTTCACGGAGAGTGAAGGTCTAGTTAAACTTTTAGTGAACTCTCTGGCGCCTATTGCTGTGCTGATTAAAAGATATGTTGTCCAATTACGCTGCGTGATGGGGGGGTTCGACAAGAGGTCAAGTGGGAACTAGTTAGGGGTTGCAGGAGAAGACTGGAACTCAAGAGAGAAGCAGATGGTGCACGGTGCAGGAGAGATCGTAAAACTGTTTAGTGAAATTGAGTTGAATGCACGTTTTGGAATTTATTATCGGTTTTCGCCATCGTCATTGAATTAAGTCGCGGTACGGGATTAGAAGATGCGGACGTTTTGGTGTAAATTCCAGTTATTCTTATTTTTTTCTCGACGAAGTGTTTTCTTTACTGTTTCGGGCTAGCTAACCTGCAGCTAGCCACACGAAGAGGACAGCACGCGGCTGGACGAGTGTGTTTGTGTCGGACATGCATTCGGATCGCCAGTGACTGTTTTCCTGTGTGTGTGAGTAAACCTCAACATTATTCTTGTGTGGATTCATATGAGCTCCAACTAGCGCACCAACGTATAAAGACAAACTGTGCACGAACAGCCTAAAACCCCGGGTTATTTTCTTTAGTTTGTTATTGTTAGGTCCCCATTGTGCCGCCAAGACAGCTCTAACCAGTTGAGAGTTTTTAAAATAATGTGGAAATAATTCACCCTCTAACAATATCTTAGCTTTTTATAGCCCTGTAGCAACTAATAATGTAATAAACTACCAATAGTGTAATAACTCCCAATAATGTAATCCATTTCAAATTTTTTATGTAATAAAAACCAATAATGAAATTAGTATTAGTAGTAGTAGTAGTGTACTTTATTGATCCCCGGGGGGAATTTGCACTGTTGCAGTATCAAAGACAAAAAAGTAACACAATCAGATACAAATATACAGTAGATACAAATATATACAGAAATCCAAATATACCAGAGGACACCTTCAGAGGTAGAGTCCATGCCTCGATGGGTCAGTGCTGTTTTGGCGGCACAAGGTGGACCTACACAATATTAGGCAGGTGGTTTTATTGTTGCGACTGATCAGTGTATACTTACATGTTCGATTGTATGTGAACAATTTTCATTTTTTGCAAAAGAAACTAAAGCTCGATACTCTTTTACTTTGTTCCTCTCAAGGTACTGAAATATTTACCACACACTCCATGCTTTAAAAATCTTTAAGGTGTACAGATGCTGGGACGTAAATAATGTATAGGGGAAAGATGTCCTCCCTCACCCTCTACAACACAAATGTGCACACAGAGCAAGCCCAGCTGAGGACAGAGCCTTTCAGGCCTGCAGTCCGGAAGATTCCCAGCGTACAGATCCCATCTCCCATCCTCACGCCCTTCATTCATTACAGACACTCGCTACTACTCTGATAAAAACAACAGTGTTCGCATGAGTTCAGCACTCTTTCTGTTCTCTGCTAATTCCTTTTTGCCATTATATAATTCATTTGTCAGTAGCAGCATTTTAATATTTTATTCAGTACAGTCTTATTTTAATGAGGAAATCCAGAATAACACAAGCATGCTTTTTTACAGTACATAAAGTATATATTTTATATTGGGCAACTATACATGTTGATCTGGGAAACTGTATTTAGCTCAGATTGTATTCACAACACTAAATTTACATTTTTATTTTCCTATTTTATTTCCATTTTAGACTCACAGCAATGGTATTAATGGCTGGTATCAATCAAAAACACGGTTTAATCCCCTCTGTAGTTGTAACTCTTCTCTTTCAGGAATGTCATGTTTTTTAGCATCCAAATGTATATTGAATTTTTATAATTTGTAATCAGCTTCAATAATTCAGTTATGAATATTATTTGACAACATTGCACCTAACAATCTAAAATTACACATTTTTGTCCATTATTTAAAAAAAGCTTTACAGTACTTGGCTTACATTCTGGCTAAAAATGTTATAATTCAGACATGAATCAATGTATTCATAAATGAAATGTATTCAGTTATAAATATAATACTATTACTGTAGGACAGTGATTTATCAGCATAATACAAATCATTTCAGTTTGATCTGATTCCTCAGTTTTATCTGAGCCCAATCACCATGGAAACTAAATGCAGGGTGCTCTCAGGCATAGTAGACAAAAAACACCTGACTGCAGTGAGACTACACACTATATACAGTGACATCACAGTCCCGGGAACCAAAACAACATAAGAAGAAGAGTTCCATCTACTTCTTCTGCTTCATCATGTTTAATTATTATTATCATCACGTTTGCAGTATTTGAAGTATTTTTGTTGAAGAATAAATGAAAACTAATTTTGGAAGGTAAAAAATTACAATTCCAGCAAAAAGGGTTGGATTTTTTTATTGCAAATGCATTTTCACACTTTTTAGAATCTCCACTATGTCAGATCTAATTTATATGATTTATTTTGTAAAAATAAGTATTCTTAATGGTGTGACTTCCTGAAACCACCATTAAAATTAATTATTCAATTTCTGAAATGTAGAGAGGCAATGTGTAGAATAAGAATATACTCAATCATTAGACCTTTTAATAGGTACACCTATTAAGTAGGAGCAGGACCCCGTTTTGCCTACAGAACAGGCTGAAATCTTCATGGCATGGATTCAAAAAGGTTCTGGAAAAGATTCCTAAGGCATTTTACTCCATGCTGACTGCACAGCAACACAGTTCCAGCAGTTTTTCTGGCACACATTAGCAGGGTAGAGCCGCACATATTAGCAGAGTAGAGCCACACACACTGTAGAGCCGCACACATTAGCAGGGTAGAGCCGCACACAGTGTAGAGACGCACACATTAGCAGGGTAGAGCCGCACATATTAGCAGAGTAGAGCCACACACACTGTAGAGCCACACACATTAGCAGGGTAGAGCCGCACACATTAGCAGAGTAGAGCCGCACACATTAACAGGGTAGAGCCACACAGTGTAGAGCCGCACACATTAACAGTGTAGAGCCACACACATTAGCAGTGTAGAGCCACACACATTAGCAGTGTAGAGCCACACACATTAGCAGAGTAGAGCCGCACACAGTGTAGAGCCGCACACACTGTAGAGCCGCACACATTAGCGGTGTAGAGACGCACACATTAGCAGAGTAGAGCCGCACGCATTAGCAGTGTAAAGCCACACACATTAGCAGGGTAGAGCCGCACACATTAGCAGTGTAGAGCTGCACACAGTGTAGAGCCACACACATTAGCAGGGTAGAGCCGCACACATTAACAGTGTAGAGACGCACACATTAGCAGGGTAGAGCCGCACACATTAGCAGTGTAGAGGCGCACACATTAGCAGGGTAGAGCCACACAGTGTAGAGCCGCACACATTAACAGGGTAGAGCCGCACACATTAACAGGGTAGAGCCGCACACATTAGCAGAGTAGAGCCACACACAGTGTAGAGCCGCACACAGTGTAGAGCCGCACACATTAGCAGTGTAGAGCCACACACAGTGTAGAGCCGCACACATTAGCAGGGTAGAGCCACACACAGTGTAGAGCCACACACATTAGCAGTGTAGAGCCGCACACATTAGCAGGGTAGAGCCGCACACATTAGCAGGGTAGAGCCGCACACAGTGTAGAGCCGCACACATTAACAGGGTAGAGCCGCACACATTGTAGAGCCGCACACATTAGCAGTGTAGAGCCACACACAGTGTAGAGCCGCACACATTAGCAGTGTAGAGCCACACACAGTGTAGAGCCGCACACACTGTAGAGCCGCACACATCAGCAGTGTAGAGCCACACACATTAGCAGGGTAGAGTCGCACACATTAGCAGAGTAGAGCCACACACATTAGCAGGGTAGAGCCGCACACATTAGCAGTGTAGAGCCGCACACATTAACAGGGTAGAGCCGCACACATTGTAGAGCCGCACACATTAGCAGTGTAGAGCCACACACAGTGTAGAGCCGCACACATTAGCAGAGTAGAGCCGCACACAGTGTAGAGCCGCACACATTAGCAGGGTAGAGCCGCACACAGTGTAGAGCCGCACACATTAGCAGTGTAGAGCCGCACACATTAGCAGGGTAGAGCCGCACACATTAACAGGGTAGAGCCACACACATTAACAGTGTAGAGCCACACACAGTGTAGAGCCACACACATTAACAGTGTAGAGACGCACACATTAGCAGGGTAGAGCCGCA
Source organism: Anguilla japonica (assembly GCA_025169545.1). Taxonomy (NCBI): domain Eukaryota; kingdom Metazoa; phylum Chordata; class Actinopteri; order Anguilliformes; family Anguillidae; genus Anguilla; species Anguilla japonica. The sequence goes on from CM045894.1 coordinate 1,172,157, forward strand.
CACATTAGCAGTGTAGAGCCGCACACACTGTAGAACCACACACATTAGCAGGGTAGAGCCACACACAGTGTAGAGCCACACACATTAGCAGGGTAGAGCCACACACAGTGTAGAGCCACACACATTAGCAGTGTAGAGCCACACACAGTGTAGAGCCTCACACATTAGCAGGGTAGAGCCGTAGTTCCTCTCCACTGGAGACAGGTGACGAGAGAAGAAGGCGCATAGATGGATTTTCTGGTCTTTGGGTGAGCGCTGAGACAAGATGGCCCCTACTCCCACATCTGACCCGTTGACTTCCACTATGAAGGAGAGAGATGGGTCAGGGTGAACCAGAATGGGGGCAGAGGTGAACTGACGTTTAAGCTCGAGAAAGGCCTTCTCAGCTTCAGGGGTCCAGATGAAGGAGAGAGAACGGGAGGTGAGGGCAGTCAGCGGGGCCGCTATGGAGCTGTAGTTGCGGATGAAGCGTCGGTAAAAATTGACGAATCCCAGAAAACGCTGTAACTGTTTCAAAGAAGATGGGACGGGCCAATCCACCACTGCTTTGACTTTGGCTGGGTCCATGTGCACATGACCATTAGACACTACAAATCCCAGGAATGAAACGGTGGAAACATGGAACTCACATTTCTCTGCCTTCACAAACAGCTGATTCTCCAGCAGCCGGTGGAGAACTTGCTTAACGTGCTGCACATGCTCTTGCTGGGACTTGGAAAAGATCAGAATGTCGTCCAAGCAGACAAACACAAACCGGTTGAGCATGTCACGGAGAACATTGTTGACAAGGGCCTGAAACATTGCTGGTGCGTTGGTGAGACCAAACAGCATGACCAGGTACACGTAGTGGCCACTGGGGGTGTTGAAAGCCGTCTTCCACTCATCTCCTTCTCAGATGTGCACTAGGTGGTAAGCATTGTGCGAGTCAAGCTTGGTAAAGATGGTGGCTCCCTGGAGAAGTTTGAATGCAGAGGAGAAGGTGATACCGGTTCTTCATAGTGATGTCGTTGAGACCACAGTAATCGATGCAGGGTCTGAGGGACTTGTCTTTCTTCTCCACAAAAAAAAAACCAGCCCCAGCAGGGGAGGAAGAAGGACGGATAAGACCAGCTGCCAGAGACTCATAGATGTACTTCTCCATGGCTGCGTTCTCTGGAGCAGTGTGGGAATACAGACGACCACGAGGAGGCATGGTACCCGGGAGGAGATCAATGGCACAGTCATAGACACGGTGAGGGGGCAGTAATGTGGCGAGCCGCTTCCTGAACACCTCCTTAACGTCTAGATAAACAGAGGGAACAGAAGATAGGTCTGGGAACTCACCAGGGCATGAAGGAGCAGGGGGGACAGATGGGGGGGTGGTGACGGCTGATCTGAGGCAATGCCGATGGCAGAATGAACTCCAACTCGTGACTGTGCCGGTGGTCCAGTTTATCTGCGGGTTATGCTTCTCTAACCAGGGCTGACCCAGAATGACAGCAGTGAACGGGGAATCCAACAGGTAGAACTGGATGTACTCATGATGGTTACCAGAGACACAGAGGTTTAGTGGAACCGTGAGGTGCGTGAGAGACCCGATGACCCTCCCATCCAGGGCATTGACCTCAAGCGGGGACTTCATGGGCATGGTGGAAATAGCCAGCCAACGCACCAGGGTGGAATCAATGAAACTTTCATCGGCTCCCGAATCCACAAAAGCATGCAGGGGGTAGGTCCAGGTTTTCCAGATGAGAATGGCGGAGAAGAAGGAACGAGGGATAAGGTCTTGGATCGGCTCAACAGTATTGCCTCTTTTACTGGTGAGCCGACTCTTTTACCGGGCATGAAGAAATGAAATGGCCGGCCTGGCCAAAATAGAGACAGCACCTCTGGGTTATCCTCTGCTGGGGACAGCCTAGTCCTGCCCAACTGCATGGGCTCCTCCTCTGACGAGAGTTCGAACTCCCTCAGTTCCCGTCGGAAGGAGTCGGCCTGACCGACAGCGGCGGGGGCAGCTGAACGTGACACGGCGAGAGGGGACCCAGATGGGGGCGTGGCGCTGTACCTGGACCCAGAGCCTCTCTCTCTCCTGCGCTCACGGAGGCTGCTGTCAATTTGAATGGCAAGGGCAATGAGGGCGTCGAGACTGTCGGGCAGCTCCCTGGATACCAGCTCGTCTTTAATGGTGTAAGTCAGGCCATGTTGGAAAGCACCGAACAGGGATTCGGAATTCCAGCCGCTCTCCGCTGCTAGGGTGTGGAACTCAATGGAATAATCAGCCACGCTACGCTGACCCTGGCGTAGATTGAACAGTCCCTTAGACGCCTCCCGGCCAGAGATGGAATGGTCAAAAACTTTTTTCATTTCGGCCACGAACAGGTTGTAATTGGAACAGATGTCTGACTGTTGCACCCACACCGCCGGTGCCCAGGCTAGGGCCTTACCAGACAACAGGGTGATGAGGTAGACAATGCGGGAGCGATCGGTTGGGAACATGGAGGGCTGTAACTCAAACACCCAGGAGCACTGGGTGAGGAAGGCTCGGCAGGTCCCAGGATCACCGTGATAGCGCTCTGGTGGAGGTAAGTGTGGCTCACGGAAAACTGGTGGGTTAGGGGGTTGGGGGGCAGCCATAGCAACAGCGGGCGGCTGGGGCCCTGCTGTATTAACATGGAGATGTGTTGAAGTTGGTTCATAATCTCCCAAAGCATCTGGTCATGACGACCGATGGTCGCCCCTTGAGCCTGGATGGCTGCCTGTAGCTGTTGCTGTGGCTCACTTTCTGCTGGATCCATAACTGGCTTAGTTGTACTGTAAGCAGGCTGAAAGGTGTGGATCCAAGTGCTGAAAAAAACTGGCAGGATGCAGATGAAGCGTTAATCCAATTCAGGGGTATTTATTGTGTAACAGCAGAAGGCAGGCAGGTACAGAAGAGCACTGAGAAAGAGATCTCTGGCTGACTCAAAAAAAAAACTGACAGGCAGAAGTTTAACTATGACACTTAGCGGCTCAGAAGAAAACAGACTAGGCAGACTGACAACTAAGCACTGACTGAATGGGGGAAACAGACCTAAATACAAAAAGGGGGTAATGACTGATTGCAGACAGCCAGTGACACACAGAGAGATACGGCTACACACGAGGGAAACAATCAAACAATCAATTAATCAATCATTGCATTAATTTAGCAATATACACCTGGGTAGTACACCAGAGGGAGAGACACTAGGGAGGAGAGAGGGAGACAGGGTTAGTAGAAGAGCTGGGCGTCACAGCCGTGACAGGGAGAGCCTCTCATGGGCAATCCAAGAGGACTCTGAAAAAGTGTCCTGATACATCCATCTTTCATTGGCAAGAATCAGAACCTCCACACACTGGTCTCCCATATAGAACCAATTACTTTAAACTTCCTGCTTATTACCTCATCTGGCCTTGAAGTGGATGCGCCTCATTTTAATAACATTTCAAGTGATTTCACAGAGCCTCCAGTCAAACTGGCACGGAGGCTGTTGCAGAGAGCAATTAAGGTTTGGGATACAGTCTTAACCTCAATACAGGAACTAATGCCTTTGACTGTAACAAAAGAGACACGGGTGGTCTAGGAACAAAAGAGAAAAATAAAATATATATACTTAAGATGTTATTATCAAGTTAATTATTAAGTGATTTTCAATCTGGTTTTAGAACTGGACACAGCACCATTACTGCTGCTATGGTTGTGACAAATAACAGCATTGCGCGGCTTTATTTGTGGATCTATCTAAGGCGTTTGATTCAGTGGATCACAAATTGCTGAACAAACTTAGGAATGCTGGTTTTGGTCCTAAGGCTGTTAAATGGTTCAGAAATTATTTTGAAGATCGAACTCAGTGTGTCCATGCAGAGGGCCACAAATTTGATTTTCTTGAGGTAACTAAAGGTGTCCCCTAGGGTTCCATTTTGGGACCTATTTTGTTCTCTATTTTTACTTGAGTAAGGGCATTCAAGTGAAAATACACTTCTATGCTGATGACACTGTAATTTATACACATGCCCCCTCCCTAGTACAGGCGACAAGAGCTTCAGACCGCATTTCAGTCATTACTAACGGCTCTGCTGAACTTAAAATTGGTTTAAATGCTCAGAAAACAAAGTTCATGGTCTTCTCAAAAGCTCGCTTACAGTTACTTGATGATCTTAGCATTTTCACATCCGATGGTAAATCCATTGAAAGGGTGCCCTCGTACAAGTACTTTGGTATATGAATAGACAACAAGCTTTTATTTAATGTATATGTATATTGCTAATCTAGTTAGGAAGCTCAAAGTGAAGATTGGCTTTTATTTTAGAAATAAATCTTGTTTTACTTTCAATGCCAAGAAAAAACTTGTGGAAGCTACTTTTCTATCTGTGATTGATTACGGTGACATATTGTATATGCATGCAGCCTACTCCATTTTACGGAGCCTTGATTCAGTGTACCATGCATCTCTACGTTTCATTACAAATGCAAAGTCCCTTACTCACCATTGCATTCTTTATGATTTGGTGGGTTGGACATCATTGACCACTCACAGACAACAGCACTGGTATATTTTTTATCTATAAAGCGATACTGGGTAAACTTCCAGCTTACCTCTGTACCCTTCTCTGTCTCAGCTCTGGTAGTTACCAGCTACGCACCTCCAAGTGGTTGCTTTTCAATGTTCCCTGGGCTTTGACAGATCTGGGGAAAACTGCATTTTCCTACTATACACCTTGGGCATGGAATAATCTGCAAAAAGATCTGAAATTAGACACATCTATATCCTTTGATGAATTTAAATGCATCATAAAGAATGTAGTGACTGAGGCATGTGGTTGTTTTTCTTGAGAGGCCACTGTGTTTGAATAGCTGTTCTTCTGTATTATTGTGGATTTTTGTATATCATGCTGTATATGTTGCATTTTAATATGTTGTGATTTTGTACGGCTGTTACCTTGGCCAGGTCTCTCTTGTAAAAGAGATTTTTGATCTCAATGGGACTTCCTGGTAAAATGGTAAAATACATAAATAAAATAATACCACAGGTTGGACGTTTCCATAGCTCTTGTTTGATGGCTAGCACTCCAAGCTCTGTTTGTCCTGGGTTTGCCCCTCACATATATTTCCATATATGTTTTCTGACTATTATAATGACTGTGAAGACAATCTGTATAGAATTTATTTTTAAACCATGTTGTATATCGATCATAAAAATATTTAATGTCAAGGTTTGAGATTTTGTCCCAGGAACCCCATATGAGAAAATTTTAATTAGATATTATTATAACTGTACTAAGGTGGATAGTTAAACCTATGATTAGAATGGATTCTTAATTTTCTGCCATTGTGATAAATTAGTGAAACTTAACTATTCCTCATTTGCAGGGGACCTAACTTACACAAGGATGTCTGGGGTTTCCTTGACCCACATAATCAAATAGACAATAGCTATTCAAGCACAAGTACTTGGCCTAAACATGCCACATACCTTCATTTTAGTGTACATTTCATAGCTAGGAGTGTAGGCTAATTGTATACCTTTGCATATTTTTGTCCATATATTCTTAACCAAAATGTACTGTGACATATATTTATGCATATATTCTTGTCCACATATTTCTAACCAAAATATACTGTGACATATTTTAAGCATATATTCAAGTATTCAAATATATGTTCTGTATATTCTGAATATAATCTATAATATGAATATAATAAATATATTGGCATATATTTCCATATATCCATAATATATGTGTACTATATGTCAGTATATGTTCATTCCTGTTCAGGAATAAACATATACTGACATATAGTACACATATATTATGTATATATGGAAATATATGCCAATATATTATTTTTGGTATAGGTTATGGCCTTCACAAGCATTTGGAAATGATGTATTACCACTCACCATTGTGTATGTTTACCATTGCAGAGTAGATTTGTTTTCAAACAGAGATGGTTTACAGGGATTTTTTTTTATTTTATTTTTTATTTTTAGTTTTATAAGAGAGATCATGAAGAACACTGATAGGAAATTAATACAATATAATTACACAAGTAATGTAGGAGGTTTAAAATGGCAGATTCCCTGGTGAAGATAGGGGAATAGGGATAAACGACATCAAACTGTCAGCTGAATTAGCATGTAGTCCGTGGAGTTTGCCATGTCTGACAAACTCCTGTCTGAGTCTGACTCGAACCCGTGAGTCTGATTCGCTGTACTACAGCTTCTCAGGAAACCCGGACTACCGAATAAGGATGGTCACATATGACCCAGGCACCCGCCTTTTTAGAGTGATGACGCAGCCTAGAGAAAGTGCGAGGAGGGGGTAGGGGTGTCCCGTCGGCACGCGCAGACAGCAGAGAGCAGCTGCGGCAAGAAGATCGTGTAGCGTTTCAGCGTTTTGCGAGCAGCCAACATTTTGACATTTCATTTAAAAAGACAGATAAAGGCTCAAAACCAACGACAATTAAAATGGTAGATCGCGAGCAACTGGTACAGAAAGCCAGGCTGGCAGAACAGGCAGAAAGATATGATGATATGGCTGCAGCCATGAAATCGGTGAGTTTATCCTTCAAAATCACATTTCTCTATTTTAAAATAGCATATGAGCAAAGAGCGGCGGCTACTATTATTATATGGCTCCTTAGATTTCAAAGTTCTCTTTATGTCCCCCCAAGACTCACTATTGCGGATACCATGTAGCCTGTTCTATTAGCCTATGTTTATTGCATGTTAACATGTTTGCGGTCCTGACTGAAACAATTTGAAAAATTTTCAGGTAACTCGGTGTATTGCGAATACAACGGGGTTACGTGGAATCGTACCTTACTTGTACAGATTACGAACCAAAACGTTATAAAATGTAAAAATCTGATATGCCGGGAGCACGTCTGTACAACATGTCCTAGTATCTAGCTGTCTCTCGCCCCCACCTTCTCTCTCTCTCAATCACTGTATGCTGCTATATGGTCGTAGATGCATAATACTACAAAATCATTATTTGTACTGTGCACTGACATAGCCTACGTTAACACTGAATAGTATATGGATGGCTATAAAATACAACTAAAGCCAAAATTTACTGATGGCACTGTTTGATCTTGGGGCGGTGCCTTCTGCTATGGCTTATACAATAACTCAGCATTTTTTACAAAGAATAAAATAGAGCAAGACGTTGCAAAAATGAAACAGAGCAAGTTACTGAAATATTCTCGCGTGAATATAAAGATGATGTAGCCTACATTTAAGTTTTTGAGCTCTAATTTGGCATAAGGAGAACTGAACTGGACTTAGAGATGTTGGAAGTCTGAATCGGTCATTTGAATGGAGCTTCTCTCATTGTGAGATTGCGTTCTGATAACATCCCCGGGGATTCTTTATCAGTTTGTCATGCTAAACAAGGCTTGTACTTCGTGTTGGGGGTTTTACTGCGCTATGCATTGCTGCGGGCTCATTTTTCTCCGATAAAACCGTTTGACGCGTCGCCATCAATAATAACCTTCATTCGATATTTCCGTCTACACGTTGGAAATATAAGAGCTCTTTACACAAAACAAACGTTGGAGGCAGCAGTATTCCTTCCAGAATGTTCCCTAGTTGTCATATTGCAGTGACAGTCGGTATTCAGATTGGATATTCCTCGGTTTCCTTCCTCTCCACAATATTACTGTATTTGTGGGTATTTAGGCAGAAGACCAGTATTTCAGGGGCAGACGACTTTAGACACAGGGTAATACTAGCATTGTTGAACGTGGTGAAACTGCGGAAGATGCTCTATATTTCATGGCTTTGGCGTAGGCTGTCCTGGTTTATATGGTCTTCTTACAGTTAACGTATTCTTTTTCAACACTTTTGATGAAATTTGGTTGTTGATTCTGTACAAGCAATTATTTTACTCATAGAGATACGTGTCATATTGCACGATAATACCCCGAAGACGTTACATCGCTCTGCCTGAGATGGGTCTTCTACGGCCTTGTGTTATTAATGCGTAATAGTAAGCAGATTCGGGCTGTGCGGGCTGCATTATGTTGCAGACATCCAGCTTCATCGTTGATTTTCTAGCGGGTCACCAGACAAGAGTGCTTCTTATTATTCATTTTTGAAATATATATATTTGAAATATGTATCTTTAGACGTTCATTTGGAATGTAAAATGCACAGGACTTGATAATGTAAATCTTAATGATAAATACATAGTCAGTCGAGATCCTTTGTGCAATACAGAGAAACAGTACCTCCTCACCAGTCATTGCAAATGTGCTGGTAAATCATATGCTCAAGGTTTATACAATTAATTCAGACGTGCAGATATGCTACCACATTAAACAGATATTTGACATTCATTGCAGTTCATATTGGGATTTCATTCTTTGATTAATTGGTGTAAAACCTGTAACCAAAGTTCCTTGTGGGTACGGAGAAAAAGGTACTAATGTCAGGCTGCTTGTCACGGTGGCCATGTTGTGTGTATTTCCTGTTAAAAATGTGTGCTTGGGCAGTGCAGTGGCCCCTGGGCCTCAGTGCAGCAGAGGGGCGTGTCCCCTGCCTCGCCCAGTGAGCCACGGGAAACCCCTGCCTGCTGCAGATCTAATGGCCCTCCAGTAGCACCAAAAGATCTGTGTAAGGGAGCGTGAGAGCTTATGAAGTAGTACCATTCTGTACATAGTAAATATCTTCTGCTAATTTAACTGGTACTATTGCTGCTGCTACTACTACTTCTGCTACTACAATCATTACTACTACTACCACTACTGATGTTGCTGCTACTACTACTACTACTACTACTACTACCAATACTGATGCTGCTGCTACTACTAATACGAATACTGCTACTACAAGTGCTGCTACTATGTTTGTTCATGAGGGGATATAGTTGAATATCCTTTTCTGGAGGTTGTATAAACAGCTATCTTGTGCCTGCTGGCACAATACCCATTTGTTTTCATGCTAATGCCTCATGTACAATGCTTGCTGTTCATTTGATTTCATCTCTGCATTGCTGTATGCAGTGGTAGTAGCTGCACCCAATCTCAGCTGGTGTACTGCATATGATTTGCTGCCCTATCACAGCCAGAAATTGAGCATTTCCCTTTCAACCATTTAGTGGAAACTTAATTACAGAATCAGTAATCCTGGATGCATCCATCCATGATATCAGTGTCAGATCGCAATAACAAAAGCCAAAGCCTTAGTTTCTGGAGCTATTTCATTTTTTTTATTCCAAATGAATTTTACATATTTAATGTGTGCAGCCAATGACCTTACCTGGCTGGCTTTTTACACGTAATCTATTTATACAACTTGATTACCACAGTAACTTCAGGTAAAATGCCTCCGGCTGTCCTAACCACTGTGCTAGACAGCTGCCCCATGTAATGCTTGAATAAATTTGGTCTAACACAATTAGGTCAAGAGTTTGTACAGGAAATTATTTTATTAATCTTCATAGGTTTGTATTATAACTTCTATGACCAATCTATGCAATGGAATTGGGACTAATTGCCAAAAGACATTTTTTAAGATTAAGATAAAAGGTATCACTCTCAAAAATAAAAATTTCTTCAGAGGGTTGTCTTAAGAACATAAATTGTTTTTTTAAAATACGTTCATTTACCAATGTATGTTTACCAACTACCAAGCATTGAACAGGATACCTGTATTGACATGAATAACTTATTTTTGATAATGCAGAAGATGATATGGTCAGGCAGCTGAAAGTGAGGAAATATTGTCATGGTTACAGGCCCCAGACCTTTAAGAACTACTGAACCTGCTCATGTTCCTTCCCAGTAAATGGCTTGTAAAAACAACCTAAGAGGCTGAGAAGCACTTCCTCTTATTAATGCCTAGGCAAGTCTGTCCTCATATGACACCATTTCTTAAACATGAACAAACCCGAATCAATCGTTGAAATAAAACCCATTTCCTTTTTTTGCGGACCTGCTTAATTAGCACGTTTCGAGCAGCGGTCACATTACCTCTGCGTTTGTTCTGCGCTGAAGACTCGTCTGTTTGTCTGCTCTGAATTTTGACACGCACAAAATAAACCTCCTGCGGACCCGGTTGCAGTGTGAGTCACCAACGTTGGCTTGTGAATTTGTTTGCGCTCTTTGATTTTTCACGTGTTTCGTTTATGAAAAGCTAAGCCAGGAGAGAGCAAGGCCGTGAGAACCTTCTCCTCATCTGAAGTGTTTTAGTGAGCCGTCCATACTGCAGGAGCTGTGTGCTCAGGTAGCACAGGCCATCCATACCTGCAGGAGCTGTGTGCTCAAGTAGCACAGGCCATCCACACCTGCAGGAGCTGTGTGCTCAAGTAGCACAGGCCATCCATACCCGCAGGAGCTGTGTGCTCAGGTAGCACAGACCATCCATACCTGCAGGAGCTGTGTGCTCAGGTAGCACAGGCCATCCATACCTACATGAGCTGTGTGCTCAAGTAGCACAGGCCATCCATACCTGCAGGGGCTGTGTGCTCAAGTAGCACAGGCCATCCACACCTGCAGGAGCTGTGTGCTCAGGTAGCACAGGCCATCCATACCCGCAGGAGCTGTGTGCTCAAGTAGCACAGGCCATCCACACCTGCAGGAGCTGTGTGCTCAGGTAGCACAGGCCATCCATACCCGCAGGAGCTGTGTGCTCAAGTAGCACAGGCTATCCATACCTACATGAGCTGTGTGCTCAGGTAGCACAGGCCATCCATACCTGCAGGAGCTGTGTGCTCAGTAGCACAGGCCATTTTGGTGCAGCATTTTTCTTGAGAGGGAAGACAGGAATCCCCGTCAGCTTGTGCAGGAGGAATCATGCCTCTGCATTCTAGCTGTGCTCTGCCAGCTCACGATTACCTGCTCAGTGCACATCTGTGCGACGCTCTTATTTCCTCTGCTCAGATTGTGTGCACATTTAAAGCTGCACAGTGAACTGATCTTCAGAGCAGCTAATTTATGATGTAATCAGCGGACTTTCAGGGCATTAATGAAATTTCAGCAGCAGGGTTCTTTTGTTACTCCTACGTGTATGCTAATGTTCCCACTCACCCCCCGCTCCAGTGCTACTGTAAGACACAGGCATTCATGCCGATTTGACAGCCATTATTGAAAACGTCGCTCTTTCCTGTTCAAGCCTCACAATGCAGGAAACTGTTCCTCACACTTTTCTACAGAACATTATTACAACGGGCATATACTTAAAAAAATAAAAAATAAATATCAAACTCAGAATCTGTCTGAAGATGTTTGTGAGACCAGATTCCTTGATGAGTTCCCTGCTCAGTCCTGGGATGCTGGAGGGTTTTACTCAGTAAAACATGGCGCACGGTGGGAGTGTTAATGAGAAGATCAGAATGGTGGGGTTGCTGTAAGGTGGTTATTCCTGTTAAAGCAGTCGTTCCCAAGCTTGGTTTTGGGGGCCCACTGTGTTTACTGGTTTTCATTCCAGCCGCAATTGCGATTCCAGAATTTTAACAAGCTGTTATTTTTTCTTAATTCGGTGATTTTCATAGTTAGATGGATTATTAACCCTTTTAAGCCACATTACGTGAGAAATAGCTATGCAAGGATAAAATTCCTATGTTAGTTTAAGTTCCTAAGTTCGTATGTGCTTATTGTGCTGCTGCATATTACAGACAGTTACACAGAAAGAGGTAACAGGGTGTCCTGAGGACCGAGATTGGGAACCCCTGTGTTCAGGCCTTGATTTACTGGTGACGTTACTGGTGATGTTCGTCCTCTGCAGTATCAGTATGCAGTCTGAGCTGAGATAACTACAGTAAACAGAAAGACACTGAGCACAGGGGGTCTCCTCCAGTCATATATATGCCCTCTGTATAATTTGTGTAAATAAACAATGGGTTAGTGGTAGCCTGTGACTGGATGTTCGGTCGATATTATGGATAGCACCACGAGTTGTGTGTGATACCATTATAGATTGCATTGACAAGTTGGCCATGCCATCGTCATATGTGGAGATGGAGGAGCACTGACATGGACAGTAGTGTAAGTGGGGTGATGCAGACTATACCAGTGGTGTACATATTTGTATACATAATTATACATATGTATATATGTATAATTATGGGGCGACATAGCTCAGGAGGTAAGACCGATTGTCTGGCAGTCGGAGGGTTGCCGGTTCAAACCCCGCGCTGGGCGTGTCGAAGTGTCCTTGAGCAAGACACCTAACCCCTAACTGCTCTGGCGAATGAGAGGCATCAATTGTAAAGCGCTTTGGATAAAAGCGCTATATAAATGCAGTCCATTTACCATTACCATTTACATAATAAAATATGATATTGAATTGTGGCATGAGCTTCTGGAGGTGGGGGCAGATGTTTATCAGAGACACTAACTGTTTTCTCACCAAATTGCTTATTCAATCGAAAAATGTTTTTTTTTTTTTTTGCTTCAAACCCCCTGAAACAGACCAGCAGCCCCTTATCATGTGAGAATGGCCATTGACTGTCTTAATATTAATGCTGAAATCTTTCTAACGGATACGCTGTAGCAGGGTCTGTTTCTCTTCTCCCACAGTGCTCAATAATAATAATAATAATAATAATAATAATAATAAACTTTATTTATATAGCACCTTTCATACAGCAGTAGCAGCCCAAAGTGCTTCACACCAAGGAAATAATAATAATAAACAGTTAAAACAGGAAAATATAGAATAAAAAAATGTAACACGAAATAGACACAATATAAATGAATAACTTGTGTCCCTCCAGCCCTAAGACTCTCACTGGTTTCACTGCAATGCATGTTCAATAAGCTCTGTTCCTACCTGCAGTCTGCTTAAATGACAGACTCTCAGTTTTCCGGTCTCATTTTCAGTAAGTAATAACTGCAGTTTTTGGAAAAAATATATATGAAAAAGCTTGTATTGAAAACAGTATGTATTCATTTGTGAGGCAACAAAGGACTTGCTGTTGGCTTAGTATAGGGGAAGGGAAAACAGGTTAGATTGACTTATTCCCTCATGTTTACAGATTTGCATGCAAGAAATGAACATCCTGACATTTCAGCCTGTAATGATTTAATCAATTGATTCATAGTTTTCTGAAGACTATATGACAGTAAAAATAAACAGGCTTACCGTTGCTCGGCTTAATTAAATAATTTGTGCATAAAGGCGAAAATGTTTATTTCTATTTATGTAATTAAATTCAATACTTACTTGGTGATTTCCAAAGCTGTTAAACTATCATTTGCAAGTTTAGTTCTTAACACTTTTATTATCATGATAATTATACACCAAGCAATTGTATCATTGTCTACAATTTATCACATTTTCAGATTCTTTACAATATATGATGAAGAGGATCTCTTTCATATAGTCACAGATTTGAAGATATTTGAATATTTTCTTGCAAATTAACAATGATTTTTTTATCTGTTGTGAAAATACTCCCCTTTGATCATGAAAATATTTTAAATGCACAAGCTGACTTATCATTTAAGAAAGTAATGCTTTATGTAGTTTTTTTTTTTTTTAGGTAATTATGCAATACACTTAGATCTAATAGTATGAATGTATTGCTTTGGGCAGAAATCCTCCTTTTTGCATACAAATATAGCCGACAGGACAAAATAATATTCCAGTTTGTACAGAATTGTGTAGAATTCTGCTTGCACATCTATATTGCTCTGGTAGCCAGCAAGTATTGCAAGTAATAATGCTGATACATTCAATCTCACTGTCGCTCCCCAAATATTATTTTGAAGTTAAGATGCAGTGAAATGTCTGTTTGGTAGTTGTGCAGAAGTAGTGTAGTAGCGCAACGCAGTCATGACATGGAACGTGTACTATAAGTTTTTAGGTGACCCTACAGTAATTCAGTTAGGCTACTAGACGAGAGGAAACAGGTTTCAGACCCTGAACTGGTTCGCTGGTGTGTATTGGCCGGAGTTGCTCTTTGGCCCTCGCTGCTGTCGAAACAGTGAAGGTCTCTGTCAGAGACTCGGAGAACATGCTGAGATGAAGCGGACGGGGCTCGGAGTCAAGCAGGTGAAAAGGTCTGTTTGTGCTGGGGGGAAATGTCATGTGACACGTGAGCTGCCCATGCACCGCTCAGCTTTGCTTACAGTACAGCTGGCCCAGAGAGCTCCTGAGAATATCCCCCCCCTCCCCTCCCTCCCTCCCTCCCCTTCACTCGCTTCTATAACCTCCCTCTCTCCCTCCCTCCTCCCTCCCCTTCACCCGCTTCTATAACCTCCCTCCTCCCTCCCCTCCACCTGCTTCTATAAACCCCCCTCCCTCCCTCCCTCCCTCCCTCCCCTTCACCCATTTCTGTACCCTCCCTCCCTCCCTCCCTTCACCCAATTCTATAACCTCCCTCCCTCCCTCTCTCCCTCCCCTTCACCCCTTTCTATAACCTCCCTCCCTCCCTTCACCCAATTCTATAACCTCCCTCCCTCCCTCCCTCCTCCCTTTCACCCCGTTTCTCTAACCTCCCTCCCTCCCCTTCCCCCAATTCTATAACCTCCCTCCCTCCCTCCCTCCCCTTCACCCTTTCTCTAACCTCCCTCCCTCCCTCCCCTTCACCCCTTCTATAACCTCCGTCCATCCCTCCCTCCCCCCCTTCACCCGCTTCTCTAACCTCCCTCCCTCCCTCCCTCCCTCCCCCACTGTCTCCAGCGCACTTCCTCCCTCCCTCCCTCCCTCCCCTTCATCCGTTTCTCTAACCTCCCTCCCTCCCTCCCCCACTGTCTCCAGCGCACTTCCTCCCTCCCTCCCTCCCCCCTCCCCTTCATCCCCCTTTCTCTAACCTCCCTCCCTCCCATCCCCACTGTCTCCAGCGCACTCCCTCCCTCCCTCCCTCCCTCTCTCCCTTTCACCCGTTTCTCTAACCTCCCTCCCTCCCTCCCTCCCTCCCTCCCCCCCTGTCTCCAGCGCACTCCCTCCCTCCCTCCCTCCCTCCCCACTGTCTCCAGCGCACTCCCTCCCTCCCTCCCTCCCCCACTGTCTCCAGCGCACTCCCTCCCTCCCTCCCTCCCTCCCTCCCCCCTCCCCCACTGTCTCCAGCGCACTCCCTCCCTCCCCCCACTGTCTCCAGCGCACTCCCTCCCTCCCTCCCTCCCTCTCTCCCTTTCACCCGTTTCTCTAACCTCCCTCCCTCCCTCCCTCCCTCCCTCCCTCCCCCACTGTCTCCAGCGCACTCCCCTCCCTCCCCCACTGTCTCCAGCGCACCTCCTCCCTCCCTCCCTCCCTCCCCCACTGTCCCAGCGCACTCCCTCTCCCTCCCTCCCTCCCTCCCTCCCCCACTGTCTCCAGCGCACTCCCTCCCTCCCCCACTGTCTCCAGCGCACTCCCTCCCTCCCTCCCTCCCCCACTGTCTCCAGCGCACTCCCTCCCTCCCTCCCTCCCTCCCTCCCTCCCCCACTGTCTCCAGCGCACTCCCTCCCTCCCCCACTGTCCCAGCGCACTCCCTCCCTCCCTCCCTCCCCCACTGTCTCCAGCGCACTCCCTCCCTCCCTCCCTCCCTCCCTCCCTCCCCCACTGTCTCCAGCGCACTCCCTCCCTCCCTCCCTCCCTCCCTCCCCCACTGTCTCCAGCGCACTCCCTCCCTCCCCCACTGTCTCCAGCGCACTCCCTCCCTCCCCCACTGTCTCCAGCACACTCACACGCAATTACTGAGCTGGGCTGCTGTGCTAAATGAGTGGTGGGTTCGTCATGGAAACGAGGGATAGCACGCTCGCTCCCCCAGCAGGAGGGAAAAAACACTGTACGATTTAGACATTTTACCACCCCACCAGCACGAAAGGGAATGTTATTAATATGATTATACTGTACAGTAGGGCATGAACGCACATGGTGAACCTTCAGGGTTATACGCTCATACCATTCCTCCATTTCTCCTGTTCCCCTTTCTTTTGGATCTCTGCTTGTATATAGAGAAAATAAAAATTCTCATTTCACAGAGTAACCTCTAAAGCCTTTACATGGATTATTCCAATTTTAAATAATATCTGTATTGATTGACACATATGCAAGATAGATATGTGTGTTGATGCAGTATATGTGTGTTGTGATTGTGTCTTTCTGTTTAAATGCCGTATTATATTTTATTTCTTCATCACACAGCACAGTATTTGTTGTCTGTCTTCTATGGACTCATTTTATCCGTCCTTGTCTCCTCGGTTCCTCGTCTGACATGGAAATCAATCGAGGTCCGCCATCTTTTACAGTACATTACAGCCCATTTAATGCTGCTTGAAGGAGCAAGGAGCTAGTGGCGTCCCAAAAGATGCTTGAGCAAGGAAACATACGCATCCTTTGTGGAAGTCTTTTCTCGGAACACGTAACATATAAACGATCGACCTGTGGATCCACCTCTCCCCATCTGCCATGCCTGTAATTGATGTGGCTTCAAAGTGACGCTTGACCGAACAAGGAAGTTGCATTTGCCTGATGCACTTTTCCCTGATTCCTCCATCCTCGCGTCCTTTCTTTGCATCCTTTTGCTTGCGTCCTTCGTTGGGTGGAGCTGAGGAAGCGAGGAAAGGACGCGAGGAATGGATGCAAGGAGGTAAATAAACTATTAGAAACTGTCCTGTTTCCTTCTTCTTTGAAGAGCGCAAACAGAGCCTTTTGGGCAGCGTTGATATTGTCTGCAAGCTTAGTGCATGCCGATTTGCTCCAAAGCATTCCAGCAGTGCTTGTTTACCTTGAAATGTTTTGTGTTAACAGACTGAAATGTATCACTGGCTTGCCTGGATCAGTCCTATGATATCAAAATGTGATCGTGTGGGTCCTTATGATTGGGCTTGTCGCAGGAGGAAACTTACTAGAAACTTCAGGCACATGCGTAAAATAAAATACTTCAAAAGCCATTATTATAGTGGCATATCTGCTGATATTAGGTTAAAAAAAACAGACCGTTTTCAACCTCGCAGAGTTTTCATCATGGTTTCTAGTAAGTTAAATTCTTTACATCTTTTTTGTTATTCCTCCAGGGACTCTATAAGTACCCTACCCTCAAGAGCACCTTGGTTCGCTCTACCTGGAGTTTATCTACTTAAAATATTCTGTGGCAGCACTTCTACTTTTTCAGTTTTATTTCAATTTTATTTGTATGCCGCTTTTTTACAGAGAACTGTCACAAAGACACTTTACAGTGTAGCAAGGCAACAGACAGAGCAACAAGAGCAAACAGCAAACACCAGGCCTGAACCCCCAAATAGCAAGTACATAAGGTAAAAACTCTCAGTGGGGAGAAAACCTTTAGACGGTGGCAAGAAAATACTCCCCGATGGGAAGAGATCTCGAGAGGAACCTGGCTATAGAGGGGGAGCCCATCCTACACTGGCTGGCCTGGCATAGAGTAAAAGACAGCAAATAAAATGGGCTGAATAGGTTACATCTGAGGTGAAAACTAACAGGAATAGTAGAAGACCAAATGATATAGTTCAGTATAGTGCAGTTCAGGGTAGCTGGGTGATGGATGTGGAGCTCCAGACAGCATCAAGGCATGGGTAGGGGCGGAACAGGGCTGACGCAGTCCATGACCATGAAGCAAAGGGCAGGACTGGAGCAATTCTTCCTATTCAGTCTTCATGATTGTGTTTGTGTTGGAGTGCTCTTATTTGATTGTGCAATATTACATTACATTACATTACAGGCATTTGGCAGACACTCTTATCCAGAGCGACGTACAACAAAGTGTATAACCATAACCAGGAACAAGTATGACGAAAACCCTAGAGAGAAGTACTGGTGCAGGGAACAACCTCATAGTTCAACTTGGGCCCTGAAGGTTAAACTGTTTAACACTAACACAAACAAGAACAGCAACAACGCAGTCTATGCAAAAATACAAGCAGTAGTTAAGACAGGTGCATTAACTAAGTCACCTACAAAACAGCTACCTAGGTACAACCCTAAGCTTACAGTCATTTACAGGGAGGTAGGGAGGGATGGGGAGAGGTGCAGCCTGAAGAGGTGAGTCTTCAGTCGTCGTTTGAAGTGGGTCAGTGTCTCAGCTGTTCTGACCTCCACGGGGAGGTCATTCCACCATCGTGGGGCCAGAACAGACAGGAGACGTGTTCGGGAAGCGCAGGTGCGAAGAGGGGGAGGTGCCAGGCGTCCTGAGGTAGCAGAACGGAGGGATCTGGCTGGCATGTAGGGTTTGAATATCTTGTGGAGGTATGCTGGGGCTGATCCCTTGACTGCCTGGTATGCTAGGACCAATGTTTTAAATTTGATGCGAGCTATAACAGGTAGCCAGTGGAGGGTAGTGAGCAGGGGAGTGACGTGGGAGTGTCTGGGGAGGTTGAAGACCAGACGAGCTGCTGCATTCTGAATGAGTTGCAGGGGTCTGATGGCAGATGCCGGTAGTCCAGCCAGAAGAGAGTTGCAGTAGTCCAGGCGGGATAGTACCATTGCTTGGACCAGGAGCTGGGTTGAGTAGGTGGTGAGAAAGGGGCGGATTCTCCGGATGTTATACAGGAAAAATCTGCACGCCCGGCTTACTGCTGCGATGTTCTTGGAGAGGGACAACCTGTTGTCCATCACCACTCCGAGATTCTTGGCACAGGGTGATGATGTCATGAAGGTGTCCCCTAGGGAAATGGAAAAATCGAGGAGGGGAGAGGTTAGGGCAGGAATGAAGTTTAGCTCCGTCTTACCCGGGTTGAGCTATGGATTGGAATAGTCCTATGGGGCAGAGCTTAGAGAGTACGGGTGTGGTTATATATGGCCTATATATGGGCCATGGATTTGCATGTGCTCTTTTGCTTATTTATTGGTTTGTGTTTGTATTATTACACTCCTTATTTTAGCACTTTTATGATTATTGCACTCCCATAGTAATTAATAAACATCATTGCACTTGTGGCTGTGCCATCATTAACTTTTATTCATCATTTTAACTATTTTACTCAGGGCTTTTTGTGACTCATCGACCCTTATCCAGATGCATCTGACAGAGTGTGTGTGTGTGCGTGGATGTGTGTGTGTATGTGTGTGTGCCTGCGCATGTGTGTTTTGAGTTTTTGTTATGTCTGAAAAATAGACCTCAGTCCACAGTCCAAATTGTGCAGAATTCATTGCCTGAGCACCACATAGTCTGCACAGGGCTTCAGCGTTGATGAAATAAATAAATACAATTATATGTACAGTGATGTGTACGTGTATTAGCGTACGGTAGGTAGGTCCAGTGTTCTGCCTGCAGTGTAATCACAATGGGTGTTCTACACAAACATAAAACAAAATTGGCATTTTAGGTCATTTAACAAGAAAATATACAACATCAGACTAGATTGAGCTGGATAGATTAGAGCTATTAAATTGTTTCAAAAGAGCACTGACAGTTCAGCGATATAACTTTTTTACTTTAGGAATTATTTTGCTAATTTGACTGTTTACGAGCATTTGTGCCTGCACTTAATGCTTCACCAAAATCAATGGGGTCATTATAAAAAATCTAACCACATTGAAGGCATTATTACACATTTCATCAAAAGAAAAAATCACTGTGAAATGTCTTAGATGTTAATTGGTTATTGTTTATTCATACATTTGTATATTTCGGTGGCCTAAAAAAAGTTACAGCTGCCAGCATCCTGAGGGACTTAAATTTTACAGCCATTTCAGAAGCGAAATGGCACCAAAAAAAGGCGGCGCTCACTATCTTATTCAAAATAACCCCAGAAGGGATTTTGTATTGCTGAAATGAAATGTTATTCAAATTGTAGCCAACCCGTCTTGAAATCGTCCAGATTATTCAAATCCGATTTGTCCAAGTTATGCTGGCAAAGAGGCCCTGTGAAATGTTTACTGACATGGCTAGACAGCTAAACCTAGATTTAACAACAATATTTTTACATGTATATATTTGCCGTCGTCTTGTCTACAGTGTGGTATAAAGCATTGTAGTTTTACGAATGGGTGTTTTTTTGTAATTACTAGTGGTGTGCAGTTCGCGAATGATTCATTCGAATTGAACAAATCTTTCTATTGACTCGGGAGTAATGATTTGTTTTCTCAGTTGAGTAGTGCATCTTACTCATTCAATCCACCTACATCTGCACTCAGCTTCCAACAAACATGTTTTTACACATGATAATTTATTGCGTTGTGCAAATGCATTTGCAGTAAATGAAGCAATGTTGCAGGACATAACATTGTAAAACCAAAAGTAAACCCATTAGCTGCTGACTGCCTAAACTTGTGTTTTATGAGTGAACGAATGGGAATTACCCTAGGCTACTGAACAAAAGGACCAATAATCAGAACTCATTCAGGGCTCAAGAATAATCTGTTCAGGTACATTATGTAGTTGTGTTTAGGGTGGGAACGATTCCAAAGGACAGCTATCTCCACTCCACTGAATGAACGAGACGTGTCTGAATGAATGGTTCGTGAATGGTAAGGCTGGCTCTGAAGAAGAATCACAACATTTTGAGATCTTTATTTGCTGGTAAGGGGGGGTTTCTATGCACTGTGAGGAAGTGGGGGTTGCTGAATCAAGGGAATGAGTCAGGGGAAAAAAAATCGAACTTCCCATCGCTAGTAATTATGGTGAAAAGGAGACATGTGGCACCTTCTGGATTCCGAATCCCCTGCAGGTAGAATAGTGTGCCACAGTGGCTACGTCATCGGGAAAACTTGGTTGAACAGCAACATTTTAACATGTTTTTCGTTGCCAAGGTCTTGTTTGCAGTGTGGTATAAAGCCTTTTAGTTTCACAAATGGGTATTTTTTAATTACAGTGAATAAGGGGACAAGAGCCTGGTTGATTTGAGTCCCCGGCTGCAATGGAATTGTGAAGTCCCGGGGCCAATGTTCGAAACGGAGACATTTTGGCCCGTAGTGCGTTAAGAGGGTACACTTTTCATTAAATGTCGCATCCCACAATACGAGTACATACCTACAGTATACTGGTTTTACTGTACGAATGCCATTAAATATTGGTTCATGTTATTGATGAAGAAAGATAACCCCACCTTAAAAGTCACACAACCGACGATGCGTTTCCTTCCAACAGTAGTGATTACATGCAGAGGGAAGCGGCTAATTTTTAACATCATAATGAAGCAAACAATCATGGTAATGGACTGCATTTATATAGCACTTTTACCCAAAGTGCTTTACAATTGTTGCCTCTCATTCACCAGAGCAGTTAAGGGTTAGGGTGTCTTACTCAGGGACACGCCCAGTGCGGGGATTGAACCGGCAACCCTCCGACTGCCAGACAACCGCTC
Organism: Anguilla japonica; assembly: GCA_025169545.1. Taxonomy (NCBI): domain Eukaryota; kingdom Metazoa; phylum Chordata; class Actinopteri; order Anguilliformes; family Anguillidae; genus Anguilla; species Anguilla japonica. Next base: position 1,193,353 of record CM045894.1, read on the forward strand.
TTACCTCCTGAGCTATGTCACCCCAATCAATATATTCTGGCAAGTTAGTGATTTATATGTTTTATTTGATTATACTGTAGCATTTAGGATGTTATGCGTGAAAAATAAACTGTCAAAATATGTTTTCTGAAAGATCGTCAAAACAGGTTTGACCTCCCTACCTAAGGTTTGATCTGTTTCTGACTGGTATTTCTTATTTCTCGGCCTCATAATGGCTTCTTTGACTGTCACTGGCACAACTCTGGTCCTCATGTTGACAACTGGCAATAACAGACTCCAAAGGCAATCACAATGCTAGGATCAAATGCTGAAAGCTCTTTTATACCTGCGCTAAGGAAGCAATTGAACACACCTGACTAATCAGAAACACCTCTGAAGCCATTTGTCCCAAACAGTATGGTGCTCTGAAGTGGGGATCACTTGCATTAAAAGTGCTGTAATACCAAAATATATAAAATACCAATAAATAAAAGCTGGGAATGTGCACTTCAACCACGTGAATTATTTGATTACAAATCTAAAATTGTTGACTACAGAACCAAATCAATTAAAAATATGTCTTTTCCCAAACATTTTGACGCTCACTGTATGTATGTATTATAAACATATATTAAATAGCAATTTCCAGCCCTTGCCATTTCCAAAAATACTATTTAAAAACCTACTAAATCTAAAGTAATCATTCAAAATAGATAAATTGTCCCCTCAGCATGAGCTAACACATCTATCACGCATTTCTTTGGCTGCTGCAGCACTAATGTTCTTCTGATGCTCGACTGATCAAATGCTACTGCTGCTGCTGCTCTGCTACTGCTGCTGCTGCTCCTGCTCCTGCTACTGCTGCTGCTGCTGCTCCTGCTCCTGCTGCTGCTGCTGCTGCTGCTGCTGCTGCTGCTGCTGCTGCTACTGCTGCTGCTGCTCCTGCTGCTGCTGCTGCTGCTGCTGCTGCTGCTGCTGCTACTGCTGCTGCTGCTGCTGCTGCTGCTGCTGCTACTGCTACTGCTACTGCTGCTGCTGCTGCTACTGCTACTGCTGCTGCTACTGCTGCTGCTGCTGCTACTGCTACTGCTACTGCTACTGCTCCTGCTCCTGCTACTGCTACTGCTACTGCTGCTGCTACTGCTGCTGCTGCTGCTACTGCTGCTGCTGCTGCTGCTGCTGCTGCTGCTGCTGCTGCTGCTGCTGCTCCTGCTCCTGCTGCTGCTCCTGCTACTGCTGCTGCTGCTGCTACTGCTGCTACTATTGCTACTGCTGTTGCTGCTGCTGCTGCTCCTGCTATTGCTACTGTAGCTGCTGTTTCTGCTACTGCTGCTGCTCCTGCTACTGCTGCTGCTCCTACTATTGTTGCTGCTCCTGCTCGTGCTATTGCTACTGTAGCTGCTGCTACTGCTCCTGCTACTGCTGCTGCTGCTGCTACTGCTCCTGCTCCTGCTATTGCTACTGTAGCTGCTGTTTCTGCTACTGCTGCTGCTCCTGCTCCTATTATTGTTGCTGCTCCTGCTACTGCTCGTGCTATTGCTACTGTAGCTGCTGTTTCTGTTGCTGCTACTGCAGCTGCTTGTTGCTGTTGCTGGTGTTGTTGTTGCTGCTGCTGGTGTTGCTGTTCCTGCTGCTGTTGTTGCTGCTGCTGGTGTTGGTGTTGTTACTATTGCTGCAGCTGTTGTTTTTGCTGGTGGTGTTGGTGTTGTTACGGTTGCTGCTGCTGGTGTTGTTGTTGTTGCTGCTGCTGCTGCTGGTGTTGGTGTTCCTGCTGCTAGTGTTGCTGCTGCTGCTGCTGCTGCTGGTGTTGCTGGTGTTGTTGGTGTTGGTGCTGTTGGTGTTGCTGCTGCTGGTGTTGTTGGTGCTGTTGCTGTTGTTGGTGTTGCTGCTGCTGGTGTTGCTGCTGGTGTTGGTGTTGGTGTTGCTGCTGCTGGTGTTGCTGGTGTTGGTGCTGTTGGTGTTGGTGCTACTGGTGTTGGGGTTGGTGCTGCTGCTGTTGCTGATGTTGGTTCTGGTGCTGCTGCTGTTGGTGTTGCTGGTGTTGGTGTTGGTGCTGCTGGTGTTGGTGTTGGTGCTGGTGCTGCTGCTGCTGTTGTGGGCTCCTGGCTGCTGCCTCATCCACAGCCCATGCGGTGTTGCAGTGATGAGTCACCTGTTCCCTTGCTGTCAGAATCCAGCTCACTTTGATCTGCTCTGCACACACACAATGGCACCTTCACCTGCTGCTCTGATAATGCTCTCTGTTGCCGCACAGATGGTACTCCTGTGGGCGACAAGGCAAACTGCCCAACCGCCTGCCTTCTTCTCGCTGTTTCAGCCACGCATGCATGCCTGGCCCCCTCCCCCTGGTCTCCTGGCCTAACCAGCGCCATCGGCTGCATGCACTTTCATAAGAGCTGTTTAAAAGTTACCTTCACAGTAAAAATGAATTGGCTATGCCATTACAAGTAATAGGTGGGCTGTGTCAGTGCAGCGAAGAGAACGTATAAAAGCCGAGATATAGGCTAGCTGGAGCAGAGTCCTGTTTTTGCTTTGTTGGGTCTGATTTTGAGCCCAGCACCCAAAGTGGGATGTGCGTATAACTATTATTTGGTTTTAGGCTGTATCAATACAATTAAGGTGCTAGAGCTGTAGGCTTTAAAAAAAGACTTAGTAATGGACCAAACCTGAACTGTGCTGACTCTTGGTTTTAAGAAATGCTCTTTGGACCTGATCGGTCACAAGTGTATTTTTTACGAGTGTGTACATGCGTGTAGGTGTGTGTGTTTGGCAGTTGTGACGTGTCCAATGTTTGTAAAGTAATTGGAGGTTTGAAATACCCTTGATGGTGTTCTGTAGTAAACTGAATGTAATGTTCTCCTGAACAAGAATGAGTCGTTTTTGTACGAGTGCAGTGTTTTTGGCATGCAGTAAGAATGATCTGAGAATTATCTCCAGTTTCTCAAATCTCTTTGTAGAACGTTCCCCCCTTTTTCCTCCTAGATGTGGAATGCCTGTTCATATTCTTAATTGCTCCGCCTCACTGCAGATTGACACTATTTGTACTGCAGTACCAATTTAAAATTATATTGCTGTGATCTGGTCCCATGTAAGAAGTCCTATGTGTATGCTTGTCGTAGACCTTTGTGTAAGGTGTAACAGTAGTTAAATTTTGTTAGTAAGATCACATATTTACTGCATAAGGCCAGAACTTCCATATTTTTAAACCGATGATGTAATTTAAGAGCTGGCAAATGTGTAAATGCATCCTGCCACTGTCACACTCTCTTATGGGGGTTTAGGCCAGGGTCACTGTAAATCCTGTTGTGACAACTGTTTGTACAATGTGCCATACAAATACATTTGATTTGACTTGATTTGAATTTGTTTTGATACTCATTAAACCAGGCATCGTGCGAAAAATGTATTTCTGTAGTCAAACATACCCTTGGGCCTCAGCTACAGTTAAATTAGCAGCGGGTAGCGGGAAATATATTCAGTCCTTAAGTGGATCTCGGGAAAGTTTGGGGACATTGGTCTGACGCTGACTCCCCGGTCTGTGTCGTCTCCAGGTGACTGAGCTGAACGAGGCCCTGTCTAACGAGGAGAGGAACCTGCTGTCCGTGGCCTACAAGAACGTGGTGGGGGCGCGGCGGTCCTCCTGGCGGGTCATCTCCAGCATCGAGCAGAAGACCTCGGCCGACGGCAACGAGAAGAAGATCGAGATGGTGCGGGCGTACCGCGAGAAGATCGAGAAGGAGCTGGAGGCCGTCTGCCAGGACGTGCTCAACCTGCTGGACAACTTCCTGATCAAGAACTGCAGCGAGACGCAGCACGAGAGCAAGGTCTTCTACCTGAAGATGAAGGGCGACTACTACCGCTACCTGGCCGAGGTGGCCACGGGCGAGAAGAGGGCCGCCGTGGTGGAGTCCTCCGAGAAGGCCTACAGCGAGGCCCACGAGATCAGCAAGGAGCACATGCAGCCCACCCACCCCATCCGCCTGGGCCTGGCGCTCAACTACTCCGTCTTCTACTACGAGATCCAGAACGCGCCCGAGCAGGCCTGCCACCTGGCCAAGACCGCCTTCGACGACGCCATCGCCGAGCTGGACACCCTCAACGAGGACTCCTACAAGGACTCCACGCTCATCATGCAGCTGCTGCGGGACAACCTCACACTGTGGACAAGCGACCAGCAGGACGACGAGGGAGGGGAGGCCAACAATTAGGAAGGAGCCGCCCGCAGCGCTACCCGGGGCCGGTGGACTTTGGCAGCCACTTTTGCCGATGCTACTACCGCAGCAGTTCTTTATTTTTCCACGAGTTTAAAGAGTAAAATAAACAAATGAAAAAGAGGAGTTAAGAGGGGAGGTCAAACCTTAGCTGGAAAATATGTAGTTAAACAAAAATCTCCTTCCTCGTGGCCTCTTCGATATTTGCCAAAACCACTTAGAGGAAAAAGTCAGTCAGTCAGAAGTGGCTGTTGGGTTGGAACAACAGCCTCATGCTGGCATACAGACTGTTCTTGTAGTACAAAGACGAGCTGCTTATTTAACTTTAGGGGTGGAAGACGCATTTAAAAAGCTTGAGTGTGGTAGCCTCGCAAAATCGGGATTGCAGTGGTTCCAGTATGCACGATGAATATGCCATGTTTTTCCCATTTAAGAAGTACTTCTAAGGAAAATTTGCCCAAAATTACACATCAACATTAACCCTGTGATAAAGATTTAGATATATAGATGCACGTTAAATACAAGAAAATATAAATCCATTTGAGATATAAACCCAATTTGTAAAGGAATGGTAAATGACAGAAGGTGATAACAAGGGTGATCCTGTTTCCCCCTATACTGGATTCCTCTCTATTACTGTATTCCTGAAATTTAAAATATGTAGATTAGCCTTCTGGGTGTCCAACCTGTATTAAAATCAGTCTACCCCTTAAACACTACAGAGTCTACTGGAACCAGTCTTTTGCTGACTAAGGTACAATTGAAAGCAGAGACTAACAGTCCTAAGTGAATGATGATCTTCAAGCGGCTTTGAAGTTTGGTCTACTCTTTTTCAGATAAATGCACTTGCTATCTATTATACTGTTTCTTCAGTGTAAGACGATTACATCTTCAATATTCTTGATAATTCAATATTGTGCATGCTGGTGATGTATTTATATACAGTAGCTTGACTTTATTAACTTATAATGTAGGTGTTATGTATTCCTATGAACAAGAAAATGACTAGGCATAAATCAGATTACTTTTAATTTATTATTTTTTGTTGTTTTTTCCATTTGCTTATATGCTATACCAAAACAGTGATCGTTAACAATTAATTGATCTGTTATGGATGTTGCTATAGTGACACGCAATTCTTGTATCTGATTTGTTAACGCAAACAAGGAAGAAAAAAAAAAGAAGAAAACACCAGTGTTAGCTTAATCTTACTGTCTGGTGTTTGTCATGGTGAAATTATAATTCTGACATTGTAAAACAATATGTTCTTATGTCGTTAGAATGACCTCTCTGTCTGTGCTTCTTCAGCCATGTTCTGCAGTGAGATATTTAAGGGTGAACAGTGGTAAAACTTTCAAAATCAGTGTTTGCACACGGACCATAATTTATTTCTGATGGTATGTTTTAAAAATTTCGTTTTTCTAGCTGTCTCATGAGTGATAAATATCTTGAATGTGAGTGATTATGTAGCAGTTGCACAAGAGAAAAATAATAATAACAAAATAATAATTATAATAAAAAAACTAAATATGACTACGCTCTAACTGCACCATTTTCCGGCTGTTCTTGCACTGCATTGTCATCTTGTGGTACACTTTTGTTTTGCAATGATAAATGTGATGTGTGAGAAAATATGTTTGTTTTACACAATTTTATTCCTCTGTGTGGCTGACGGTTGTTGTTTTTTAAATTAATTTGTTTATCTTCTGTGATGGCTTGTGGCTCGGACACAGTGTCCATAAGACCTAGTACACACAATACTTTTTTTTGCAGACATGTTCAAGTTTGACTATTTATTAATGTTTTATTTTGTCATTTATGACATTTTATTTTGTTGCCATGTCTCAGGTTTTTATTCTCTGGCTCCAAAGTAAAACGCTCCCTCTTATTTGTGTGGGAAAGTGTATGTAGAATGGGAATTCTCTGGTGAATACACTTTTCTTTGAAACTGATGTTAAGCCTCCTCTCCATGTGTGGCATTTGTGGACACTGCAGTAATTGTAATGCACTGTTGCATTGTAGACTGGTTTGAATCTGATTTTTGTGAATGGCTGCATTGTGCTTTTAAATCAATTTAAAAGTGACTAGCGTTGACACTATAGAATGCTGTTTCCTTGCAAAGAAATAATGAGTGACAAAAAAAGCAAAACTGAATTGGGATGCACGTATTAAGGAAAATACATTTTTGCAGTGTCACCACAGTGTGTTTTCCTGTCCTCTTTAATTTATATAGGAAAAGTTCTGCCATTTAATTCCCCCATAGCTGTTGAGCACAGTATAACACTGTTAGATAAATCGACTAAATGCAACAGATAACCAGGCTGGAATACCACAGCTGGCCATTTCCATTCTGGCTTCATTCTGCTTTTCCCCACTAGACAACGGCTTTTGTTGTCATGCACAAGCAAACACATGGGGCCTTAGTCCTGCCTAAGTCCGCTTGTGTTTTTGAATTTTGAGGAGTTTTACAGTGCGAGCTGTGGGGGAATGAGACTGGAATGGAGAAGGCCCAGCCACAGGATAGAGGACAAGGGGTGCTTTATGGTAGGTCTTTAAGAGTGAACTCAGAAGAGAAGACAAAATGCTGTTCAGTGTGCTAAGAGAATGTGCCATAAAGTAGACACAAACAAAGCACTACACTGAGAATTGGGAATCCATTTCCCATCTTTCTGCAAGTGCAAATTCCAGTGGGAAATTAAGAAAAAAAATTAAGACATCAAATATGGGCATTACATTGATTCTTGTGAGAAGGAACAAAATGTCAACTCAGCCAGTTTCAAGTTTTTTTTTGTTTTTGTTGTTATTCTCATATATGTGTAATGGGCAGTATAATCTGACAGTGTAATGAAAGGGAGGAAAACGAGAAATAGGATTACTCCTCAAAAAAAATAACTAAAAACTTAAACAAGCAATTTTATGAACCTTAATGTAGTAAAATAGTAAAATACTGTATTTGCTGAACAAACCCAGTTATAAACTAAATAGTTTTTTCTCTTTCACACGTGACAGTGCTGTACCTTCCCTTGGTGAAACACACAGAAAAGACCTGCATGTCAGATAGGAATGGTAATCCCTCAGTATCTATGGCAACAGTACAGCTTGCAGGTCTCATGCAGGTAATGGAGCATTTTAAGAAATATTAGTGTTGGACAAACTGGAAGGGGGGGGGGGGGGGGGTGTTGGACAAAATGTCCTCAGCTAACCTCAAGTCGGACACTGAAGCAGTAGTCTTGCAGATTGGGGAAAATGTGTACAGAGTGCCTTGAATCATCTCTATATCACTATCAGTGACATCAATTTCACAAGGTCTCCCTTGTGAATTTTAGGTTAAAAGCAGAATAATGGTAGAGCTGGGAAAAGTCTTTAGGGTGAACATTTTTTTTGTTCCTGGCAGAGACGTTTACTAATAAATGAGACTACACATTTTGTGCCCCCTTCCTGGTGAGGAGTTCTCATTTGTTTGGGAGGTCTAGGTGAATTCAGGGTCCCCCTATCTGAGGTGTTGTGGTGATGGCACACGTTACAGCTCTAAGGAGCATAGTGTCATACGGTGTCACTATAGAGATGCTGAGATAATGCTTTTCATATCCGCTTTGAGTTTTCTTAAAGAAGCAGAGTAATTAGAGCTGAGTAATTATCCCCCACCAAAATGCAACATGATATTCGCTGGAAGGTTCCGCTCTGTCTAAGTGATTCCGTGCGCCTTACTTTGCCTGAGGTTGAATGAGCAGACGCAGCGATTTGATGACCATGGCAGAGGGCTCATTGTAGATTGTATGACCATGGCAGAGGGGTCATTGTAGACTGTATGACTGTGGCAGAGAGGTCTGTAGATTGTATGGCCGTGGCAGAGGGGTCATTGTAGGCTGCATGACCGTGGCAGAGTGGTCATTGTAGACTGTGGCAGAGGGGTCATTGTAGACTGTATGACCATGGCAGAGGGGTCATGGTAGACTGTGTGACCGTGGCAGAGGGGTCATTGTAGACTGTATGACTGTGGCAGAGAGGTCTGTAGATTGTATGGCCGTGGCAGAGGGGTCATCGTAGATTGTATGGCCGTGGCAGAGGGGTCATTGTAGGCTGCATGACCGTGGCAGAGTGGTCATTGTAGACTGTGGCAGAGGGGTCATTGTAGACTGTATGACCATGGCAGAGGGGTCATGGTAGACTGTGTGACCGTGGCAGAGTGGTCATTGTAGACTGTGGCAGAGGGGTCATGGTAGACTGTATGACCATGGCAGAGGGGTCATTGTAGGCTGCATGACCGTGGCAGAGGGGTCATTGTAGACTGTATGACCGTGGCAGAGAGGTCTGTAGATTGTATGGCCGTGGCAGAGGGGTCATCGTAGGCTGCATGACCGTGGCAGAGTGGTCATTGTAGACTGTGGCAGAGGGGTCATTGTAGACTGTATGACCATGGCAGAGGGGTCATGGTAGACTGTGTGACCGTGGCAGAGGGGTCATTGTAGATTGTATGGCCGTGGCAGAGGGGTCATTGTAGGCTGCATGACCGTGGCAGAGTGGTCATTGCAGACTGTGGCAGAGGGGTCATTGTAGACTGTATGACCATGGCAGAGGGGTCATGGTAGACTGTATGACCGTGGCAGAAGGTCATTGTAGACTGTATGACCGTGGTAGAGGGGTCATTGTAGACTGTTTGACCGTGGCAGAGGGTTATTGTAGACTGTGCTGAGGGGTCATTGTAGACTGTATGACCGTGGCACAGGGGTGATAGTAGACTCCATGACTGTGGCAGAGGGGTCATTGTAGACTGTATGACCATGGCAGAGGGGTCATTGTAGACTGTATGACCGTGGCAGAGGGTCATTGTAGACTGTATGACCGTGGCAGAGGGGTCATTGTAGACCGTGGCAGAGGGGTCATTGTAGACTATGGCAGAGGGGTCATGGTAGACTGTATGACTGTGGCAGAGGGGTCATGGTAGACTGTATGACCATGGCAGAGGGGTGATTGTAGACTGTATGACCGTGGCAGAGGGGTGATTGTACACTGTATGACCTTGGCAGAGTGGTGATTGTAGACTGTATGACCTTGGCAGAGTGGTGATTGTAGACTGTATGACCTTGGCAGAGTGGTCATTGTAGATTGTATGACTGTGACAGAGGGGTCAATGTAGACTGACAGAGTGTGTGACAGAGGGGTCAATGTAGACTGTATGACCATGGCAGAGGCGTGATTGTAGACTGTATGGCCGTGGCAGAGGGGTCATTCTAGCCTGTATGGCCATGTGTCCATTTTGGCCAGGAGAGGGAGAGGAGTGGTGTTTGAGTTACAGGTGACAGCATCCTTTTCTAGGTGCATTCATGTGTACTGGGCCACTAAACACAATCAGGCTCTTGCCCAATGAAAGCCACACCCTTCATTTCTTTAAATGTACAATGTGTGTTTTAAGTTAGGTGGTTTACGTGGACATTTTGATATATAATATGTTGTACGGTACATTTTTCTTTGTATTCTCTCATTTTACCACATTGTTTAGTCCTTAGATAAGTCAATAAAAAATCAGAAGGCGACCAGATGCTCTTAGCTGATCATATGGCAGTTCACAGTACTGTATGCATGCTCGACTGCATCATCTCATAGAAGTGGGAGATCAGGAAAGCAAGATCATTGGAGTTACCAAGGTGATGAGATTTTAAAAGTGGAAGGAACCATTTTGTCTGTGTCTGTGATAAGCACTGTCTAGCGGAAGGGCTAGGACGTAAACTTCACCATAAAAAACTGAAAAGAAAAATGTTTAAAAAGCCCAATTGAGAGGGGGAGACATCAGGAGGGAAACAGAGTACTGTTGTAAAAGCATGTGTATGTTTCTAGGAAAGTTGGTTGCATTGTGTCACTCATTAAAGATACTGGTTTCTTTGCATAAATGATCACCTTTTTGGTCATTTTTCTCATCGTGATCACACGGCGGCCAAGACTCTTTCCTCTGGACTCAAACATTGTAATGCTACATCTACCTGGACGTATTGCTTTTATATACACAGCAACTCCTAAGCATTACATTGGGGACATGGGAACAACTGGTTTGGATTTGAGGATTGTTGACCTTTTCAGATACAGTAAGGCTTGGGTGACGTTTTATGTACATTGCTAAAGTTTGAATTTGCCTTAATGTACATTTAAAACGAGTTGCTTCACTTTCTCCTCAGCTGTCGAAGAAGTGGTAAGGTGTGGCGTTTTTGTAAAGTCAAAAAACTTTCAGTTTTACACACAGAAAAGCAGGCCACACACAGACAGAAAAAAATGCTTTCCAGTGGTTCCTGTGCTCCTTTTGTTTTGCTTTGTTTACTGGGGGAAAATTACCAACAGGATTAATGATCTCTCATGAGAGTAATGGGCTACTCAAGTACAGCGCTCCTCTGAGCATAGTTTCAGATGAGATTAAACTGTTAAATCGATTGTGAAATAGGATAAACGTGGCACATAAATATGACCTTCAGCTCAGTTTACGTCCTGTATTTAAGCACATTCCTGGTGGAGAGGATATCTTAGCAAGGGGGTGATTGCCAGGCTACACAACAGGGTGGAGCTGCTGAACTCTGTCCCCTCCTAGACACTGTGAGTCAGCATAAACATCATAACCACATCTTTTTCAGCTTTTTAAGCTGTGGCTACCACTGTCCTGTTTACATGCCTTTATTAATATTAATAGCTGAACCTCTACTGTTGATAGATGATTGAATGTTTCACAGATGTATTTAAAACATACAGGTACTTCAAAAAAAGGTTTGACCAAGAACATAATATGATTGCGCATTTTTTCCATTTCCAACATAGATTATTTTTTATTTGCCAAGCTATCTGCTCCAAAACAGCATGTAATCTGTACTTTATCTGATTTCACACAAGAAAGACTGGAATCAGCACATGTCCACGCCAGGACCGACTGACCGATCTGATACCTGCCGTGATATCACCTCTTATTGTAAGAACTATTACAGTACAGGAAATACACTGACTTCCACATGTTTCCCTGGAATACAAGGTACCTGAAAAAAAAGATTGTTCCACCCCACACGTTCTGCATGTTGTTAACAGCATGGAAGTTAATATGCCACAGCTTGGCTGACATCTAACAGGCTTAAAAGTCTTAATTATATGGAATGGAATCATTGTAATCTTTATATTCCATAGGCAAAATGTTTGATGTTTTAGGCCGGTTACAGTCATGAGAACAGCATGGATAAGTACAACACATTGCCAGGGTGTAATCTAATGCCAAATAAACAATCACCAATTATATCTTAAGAAAATACTTCCCTTGAGTCTTGCACAGAAAAAAATAAATAAAAAATTAGGGATAAGCACATTTTATACTGTGAACGGGTATAAATACTGTGTATCTGTGTGCTATATTCAGGTACATACACCTGCTGCACTTCCAGGAGAGGGGACCTGTGCTGTGACGGCAGATTCCCTGCTTTCGTCGGCACGGTACTGCAATGCAGAGCACAGAGCCGCAACCGCAGCAGCTATCCGCCTCCTATCAGTGATCGCTGAACAATGGGCTACTCCTGGGCAATGAGGCATAGTAAACCAGCTGTTTGGTTGCCTTATGGTTTCTAAATATGGAGTAGTGTGCCTTTTACACAGGATAAAGCAATAAACTAATGTTAATGCTCAGTTAAGAGTAATAATGGGACTAAATTCCCTCAAATGTGAGAGCATAAAAAATGCTATTGCAATCCAACTGTAATGCTGCATAACGTCACTAATCAATAACCATAAACGATTACAAATTACTCTGAATTTACAAAAGGACTCTATGTTACTTTTATAAATATATTTATTAATACATCGCTATGATCATTCAAATAATAACATTGCATGCAAAATCATTATACACTAACACTAATATAAATTACCTCCCAGCCATGTAAAAAGCTGTAATTCTTTTGGACAATGGCCTCACTTCTTAATATCAGCTACATCCATTCTGATTTTCCGCAGAAATAAAAAATATTTTAGTTTGTCAAACGAACAACTGTAGAACAGGAGCAATAAAACACAAATAATTCTCAGGTTTAGGCTCTGATCTCCAATCACTAATTTTCACTATCGTTTTAGCCAATTAATTTAAAATTTATTCCACTGTCTTAATATGTTCAAGCCACACTGTCCTGACTACCTGCTCTTTGTCATCAGACTACCATTCATTTGACAACATTTACATGAAATGCTCCGTCCCTCACGGAGGAGTTTGTTCGGAAAAGACAGCTGATAAGTATTCATGCTTATTCTCTATTTCACGTGAAGCCAGGGAACTCTCGCGCTCTACTGAAGGCTGGCGGCTGGTTGCACGAGATGCCGATGACGAGCCGACTTCAGCCACAGCTTCCCGAATGCCTCTTTCAGGAAATGAATTTCTATGCTTTGCTGTCTCCGTTTTCAGCCAATAGCTGGTTTGTGAAAGTAGCAAAGTAACCAATCCCGTTCCTGTTGCTAGGGCCATAATAAGTATCACATATTGCCTCAGCCAACCCCCTCTCCAGTGCGCTTCTGGGACAACCAGATCCCAAAAAAACTGGGCAAGAAATAGCGCATTAAAACGCTGTTGCAAACAGTTTTCAATGGCAGTCGTTTGATGCGTTTGCGGCAGTTGCAATTTTGAGAATTGATACAAGGGCTGATGACATCACAATTTTCTTTACGGATAAGGCACTGCCTAATGAGCTAGCAGGATATTTCACATTTGTTGGGTGTTCTTCATTGTTCTTTAAATTTTCAGAAGAATAACAGAAACCAACCCAGTGCATTGTAGGTCCAGAATACACAAGAATGTTAACTAAAGGCAAGATAATTTATGAATCCCTACATAATCTGAATAATCCTCTGCTCAAGAGTCTGTATAAGAAAAACAAAAAAATAAAAAATAAATAATATTGGAGGGGAAAAAATAGTACCTATGAAAATTAATTCAAGGTCATTCTTTAATTTCTAAATAGCAGACAAGCACTTTTTAACTGTCTTTAGCCAAGCATTGGACTACATGAATCAATAGATCAACTTTAGTTTTGTGTTTTGCCATCTAAGACAATTTTCCTTACTTACATGTTTCCTCCCTCCAGCTGTTTCATGGAGCAAATGCAAGTTGAATGAATGACTTGAAGGAAATGCACAATTAGAACCTTTTGTGGTTTCTACCTCGGTATTCCACGTAAGGACATTGGAATGGTCCCCCCTCAGCATTCCAACTGGCTGCCCATGCTTGCTTTGGCTTTCCCACTGCTTGTGCAGATTAAGCTACTCTTAAGGGGTTTACATTGAGAACAGCACCATTTAGGTCTGTGATGTCCATTTACTTCCAAATAAACAAACCAACAAACAATAAATACAAACAAAAACCTGCTTTTGGTACAAACAATGTCAGAATATTTCACCGTAATCATCCTTAAAACTGTATCATTCTCAAAAAAATTCTGATCTGACTGCCTAGTGTAGTTTTCATTTATTTTCACTTGTTCATTTGCCCCTGAATTGCACCCCCGACCTGCACGTTTAAATCAATCAGGTGCCGAAATAAACTTCATTGCACACAATACTGTTCATATTGTGCCAAACTATGTTTACAGGCACACTGGCGTATGCCTGTAATAATGGATATCGGTATTCTCGGTAATGGTCCTTATATAGGTCAAAGTAAAATTTCAAATAAATCATTTTCCTGCTGAAGCCATTTATACAACAGCCACTAATGCTGTATCATGGTCAGTTCCCCAACGCTCCAAACGATGTCTGTACTAATGATATGTCTATATTGTTCCATGGGAGACATAAATAGCTTATTGAATTATTATGCATTATTGCGTTAAGACAGTCTTATATGTCATCTTCTCAGAACTGTTTTTGTTGAAGAGATTACTTTTGTTCTAAACACAAATCCGTGTATTTCATTGTATCAAAACGTGTACCTTGCAGATCCTTCAAGTTATTTTGAATTTTGTTTGTGTGTGGTTTGCCTTGATGATAAGCTAGAGGAATAACATTCTGTGAAAAAATAAAACTACAAACATGGTTATTTCTGGGTGGGATATATAAGTTTACACAACTCAATGCCCTGTTTAGAGGAATATCCTGCATGTCTTATATCGGCTACTCAACACTAATAACCAGCGTAAAGGCTTATTTGTGCTATGCATATGATAACGTGACTTGCCAAAGTTGGAATGTTAGAATTTTAAAATTAAATTTTTAATTGAAAAAGAACAAAGAAGAGAAAATAAGCTGGTGAGCAAATAAATCAAATAAACATAAAAGGGAGGTCTGTGCCTCCCTGAAATAGGAGGTCTGGGCCTCCCTGCAATAGGAGGTCTGCACCAAACTGATGGGAACCACAACAAAACAAACTAAAATAACAAAATCAGAAAAATCAAGACCACCACCCTGTGAGCCCACCACCACCCTGTAAACCCATCACCCTGTGAGACCATCACCACCTTGTGAGACCATCACCCTGTGAGACCATCACAACCCTGTGAGCCCATCACCCTGTGAGACCACCACCCTGTGAGCCCATCACCCTGTGAGACCACCACTCTGTGAACCCACCACCCTGTGAGACCACCACCCTGTGAGCCCATCACCCTGTGAGACCACCACCCTGTGAGCCCATCACCCTGTAAGCCCACCACCCTGTGAGCCCACCACCCTGTGAGACCATCACCCTGTGAGCCCACCACCCTGTGAGACCACCACCACCCTGTGAGCCCATCACCCTGTGAGCCCACCACCCTGTGAGACCACGACCATGTGAGCCCACCACCCTGTGAGACCACCACCCTGTGAGCCCATCACCCTGTGAGACCATCACCCTATGAGCCCATCACCCTGTGAGCCCACCACCCTGTAAGCCCACCACCCTGTGAGACCATCACCCTGTGAGCCCACCACCCTGTGAGACCATCACCCTGTGAGACCACCACCCTGTGAGCCCACCACCACCCTGTGAGTCCACCATCACCCTGTGAGCCCATCACCCTGTGAGACCACCACCACCCTGTGAGACCAACATCACCCTGTGAGCCCATCACCCCGTGAGACCACCACCACCCTGTGAGCCCACCACCCTGTGAGACCATCACCCTGTGAGACCACCACCACCCTGTGAGCCCATCACCACTCTGTGAGCCCACCACCCTGTGAGACCATCACCCTGTGAGAGCATCATCCTGTGAGACCATCACCCTGTGAGCCCACCAACACCCTGTGACCCCATCACCCTGTGAGACCACCACCCTGTGAGACCACCACCACCCTGTGAGACCATCACCCTGTGAGACCACCACCCTGTGAGCCCATCACCCTGTGAGACCACCACCCTGTAAGCCCACCACCCTGTGAGACCACCACCCTGTGAGCCCACCACCCTGTGAGACCACCACCCTGTGAGACCATCACCCTGTGAGCCCACCACCCTGTGAAACCACCACCATGTGAGCCCACCATCACCCTGTGAGCCCACCACCATGTGAGCCCACCATCACCCTGTGAGCCCATCACCCTGTGAGACCACCACCACCCTGTGAGCCCATCACCCTGTGAGACCACCACCACCCTGTGAGCCCACCACCCTGTGAGACCATCACCCTGTGAGACCACCACCCTGTGAGACCATCACCCTGTGAGACCACCACCACCCTGTGAGCCCATCACCCTGTGAGACCACCACCCTGTAAGCCCACCACCCTGTGAGACCACGATCCTGTGAGCCCACCACCCTGTGAGACCACGACCCTGTGAGCCCACCACCCTGTGAGCCCATCACCCTGTGAGCCCATCACCCTGTGAGACCACCACCCTGTAAGCCCACCACCCTGTGAGCCCACCACCCTGTGAGCCCACCACCCTGTGAGACCATCACCCTGTGAGCCCACCACCCTGTGAGCCCACCACCCTGTGAGACCACCACCCTGTGAGCCCATCACCCTGTGAGACCATCACCCTGTGAGACCACCACTACCCTGTGAGCCCATCACCCTGTGAGACCATCACCCTGTGAGACCATCACCCTGTGAGACCACCACTACCCTGTGAGCCCATCACCCTGTGAGACCACCACCACCCTGTGAGCCCACCACCCTGTGAGACCATCACCCTGTGAGACCACCACCACCCTGTGAGACCATCACCCTGTGAGCCCACCACCCTGTGAGACCACCACCATGTGAGCCCACCATCAACCTGTGAGCCCACCACCATGTGAGCCCACCATCACCCTGTGAGCCCATCACCCTGTGAGACCACCACCACCCTGTGAGCCCATCACCCTGTGAGACCACCACCACCCTGTGAGCCCACCACCCTGTGAGCCCATCACCCTGTGAGACCACCACCCTGTAAGCCCACCACCCTGTGAGACCACCACCCTGTGAGCCCACCACCCTGTGAGACCATCACCCTGTGAGACCACCACCCTGTGAGCCCACCACCCTGTGAGACCATCACCCTGTGAGCCCATCACCCTGTGAGACCACCACCACCCTGTGAGACCATCACCCTGTGAGCCCACCACCCTGTGAGACCACCACCCTGTGAGACCATCACCCTGTGGGACCACCACCACCCTGTGAGCCCACCACCCTGTGAGACCACCACCACCCTGTGAGCCCATCACCCTGTGAGACCACCACTACCCTGTGAGCCCATCACCCTGTGAGACCACCACCACCCTGTGAGCCCATCACCCTGTGAGACCTCCACCATCCTCTGAGCCCACCACCCTGTGAGACCACCACCCTGTGAGCCCATCACCCTGTGAGACCACCACCACCCCGTGAGCCCACCTAGATCAGGCTTAAAATCATTTACAGAGAGCCAGCCAGGGAGGCAGAAGTCCTGATGTGTACAGTCCCATAGTGTAAGTCTCAGCCTGTGCTGACAAAAAACAAAAATGTAATTAACAAAAATAAATAAGTAGTATAGAAATTGTAAGAAAATTGGAGAGCTTTATCATTCTTTTTTCTTATCAATCTCCCATTATTATTTTTCTGTGTGGAGGTTCCTTTTAAGACCAATGGGCCTTATTCACCAACCGTTCTTAAGAAGAATTTTCTTCTTAAAACTTACTTAAGCAGTTTTCACGAAGATTCTGACATTCGCCAATGTTTTCTTATTTGGGATTTGTTCTTAGGTAAGAACAGAATCTATGCACACTCAAGAGCACACTTACGCACATTTGAGTGCTGACATGTTTGTGCAAAATAATTGGTTATTGCGTTTTCTTCAATTCTACAGTTGTATAATATTATAGGATCTAAATTACAATAATATTTTTATCATTTATAATATTTTTAAATAATTATTTTAGTTATTTTACAAAGCATTAAGGTGCCAGGTTCCACCTCAGAGGGTGGTTGCCTCAGCGGGAGTTCATCTGTAAATAAATTATAAAAATCAAACCATTGTAGTGACCATTTTATTTTTGGGGGTTTCAGTTATGCAATGTTTGGTCTATACTGCAAAAGCAAATGTTTACATTTTGAATACAAACTAAGCACTTAGGTAACACTTTTTAAACACGTGGACATAGAGCACACTGCCTTGTAGAGCACACTGCTGCTGTGTCTCTGTAGAGCACACTGCCCTATAGAGCACACTGCTGCTGTGTCTCTGTAGAGCACACTGCTGCTGTGTCTCTGTAGAGCACACTGCCCTGTAGAGCACACTGCTTCTGTGTCTCTGTAGAGCACACTGCTGCTGTGTTTCTGTAGAGCACATTGCTGCTGTGTCCCTGTAGAGCATACTGCTGTGTAGAGCACACTGCTGCTGTGTCCCTGTAGAGCACACTGCTGCTGTGTCCCTGTAGAGCACACTGCTGTGTAGAGCACACTGCTGCTGTGTCCCTGTAGAGCACACTGCTGTGTAGAGCACACTGCTGCTGTGTCCCTGTAGAGCACACTGCTGTGTAGAGCACACTGCTGCTGTGTCCCTGTAGAGCACACTGCTGCTGTGTCCCTGTAGAACACACTGCTGCTGTGTCTTTGTAGAGCACACTGCTGTGTAGAGCACACTGCTGCTGTGTCCCTGTAGAGCACACTGCTGCTGTGTCCCTGTAGAACACACTGCTGCTGTGTCTTTGTAGAGCACACTGCTGTGTAGAGCACACTGCTGCTGTGTCCCTGTAGAGCACACTGCTGCTGTGTCCCTGTAGAACACACTGCTGCTGTGTCTTTGTAGAGCACACTGCTGCTGTGTCTCTGTAGAGCACACTGCCCTGTAGAGCACGCATGCCTCTCCCAGTCCCTCGACTCACTTTGTCCTCTTGTCTGCAAACCAGCACGCTCTTCACCCCCTTGCCCATGGCTGACTGAGTCACTACGCTCCAGCAGAACATCACTGCGGAGAGGAAGTGGAGGAAATTCAGATCCTCTGATGACCTGACCACATATCATACCCTGCTGGCAACTTTCACATCTGCCCTCACATCAGCTAAAGCCTCATTTTTCCAGTCAAAGATCAGTGCATGTGTCTCTGACCCACACAAAATATTCTTCACCTTCTCTTCCCTCCTCGTTCCTCCTCCACCCCCATCTTTCCCTCTTACTTTTCCGCAGATGATTTTCTGACCGTCTTCGAAGGAAAGGTGGTTAAAATCCAGAGTTTAACCTGCAGACACTGCAGCCCTCCTGGACTGGAGTTAAACCTGCAGACTCTGCGGCCCTCCAGGACTTGAGTTAAACCTGCAGACGCTGCGGCCCTCCTGGACTGTAGTTAAACCCACAGGCACAGCGGCCCTCCAGGACTGGAGTTAAACCTGCAGATGCTGCGGCCCTCCAGGACTGGAGTTAAACCTGCAGACTCTGCGGCCCTCCAGGACTGGAGTTAAACCTGCAGATGCTGCGGCCCTCCAGGACTGGAGTTAAACCTGCAGACTCTGCGGCCCTCCAGGACTGGAGTTAAACCTGCGGACGCTGCGGCCCTCCAGGACTGGAGTTTGGCACATCTTCTTTTCCCTCTCAGGTGCAGGAAGTTTTGTATGACGCTAGATGGCAGCAGAGGCCACAGACTGTAAGAAGTGTAAAACAGTTGGATAACTCAATGATGGAAAGAAGTACAGCTGCCATGGCAATTTTGATTATAACAAATTTAGTCTTATTTGAAGAGAATGTAAGTTCCGCTCTTGTACAGATATACCAATGATTTTTCTTAGTGAATTAATCAAGCCGTTTTCACATGGACACTATATGGAATTTGGGTTATCTGGTATAAGCCCAAGAAATGTGTAGCATTAGTTATATGCATTTTTTAAATTCTATTAAATTGTAATGAAAAAAGATTTTTTTTTTTTAATCTTTTTTTTTTTTTTTTTTTTTTACCATCAAGCCCAATCAATAAATAAATAAATCATCTTATGCAGTTTTAAAGCAAACATACTGGTATTTGTACAGTGTGCTCTTCTCTAAACCTCAGCACTGCAAGAGCTTCACACATATATATATATAGACTGTTACATATTCATATTTACATGTACAATGATACGGTGCCTTGCAGTTTGTGAGAATTTCAGATGGCAACACAAGGCTATACACTACTGGAATCTTTTTATGAACAACCTCTCTGCTCATCAGGGTCTAAAAGGTTTTTTTTCTCGACTTCAGTTGTGAGGGACCATGGTCAACTGCAGCCCATTTGTGAATAAACACAGACAGGAAAAATGCAGTGTCTGTGAGAAAAAAATGTTCATAAGAAAAGATGAAACGGTTTATTTCAGTTACATAATATAAATTCACATTACTTGCAGGGAAAAGTTAACTGTAACAGTGCTATCAAGAGTTTAAAAAGGATGGTTCACTTCTTGACATTACTTTTAGTGAATGTTTTGGATTGGCCCATAATATTTTTATTTGTGATGGAGGATGTTTTAGATGCTTACAGAAGTTTTGTACGGTCTGCCTGCTTTAAAATGGACTGCATGGGTGCATTCACGAGCTTGTGGTCTAAAGAAAAAAAAAAACACAGCAAGTCTCCTGAGAGCTTGTACAGTGACGTTGTTTTAAAAAAATTATGTTTGATCTTATTTTCAGTCAGAACTGATGCTTAAGGAAAGAACTACTTGAAAAATATTAAAATGAATATTTATGTTTATAATTTTGAATGATCGCTACGTGATTAAGTTGTTCATACATACAGCCTTTGGAAACATACTGTTCCATGTTCACATGTGCTGGAACAGCTGCCATGTGCTTTGTCCTGCAGGGTGCAGAGAGGGAGGCCACCAGCAGGCATGTGGAGAACTGTCCGGCCCCTGGTCTCAGGCTGGCATGTGGAGGACTGTTTGGCCCCTGGACTCAGGCTGGCATGTGGAGGACTGTTTGGCCCCTGGACTCAGGCTGGCATGTGGAGGACTGTTTGGCCCCTGGACTCAGGCTGGCATGTGGAGGACTGTTTGGCCCCTGGACTCAGGCTGGCATGTGGAGGACTGTTTGGCCCCTGGACTCAGGCTGGCATGTGGAGGACTGTTTGGCCCCTGGACTCAGGCTGGCATGTGGAGGACTGTTTGGCCCCTGGACTCAGGCTGGCATGTGGAGGACTGTTTGGCCCCTGGACTCAGGCTGGCATGTGGAGGACTGTTTGGCCCCTGGACTCAGGCTGGCATGTGGAGGACTGTTCGGCCCCTGGACTCAGGCTGGCATGTGGAGGACTGTTCGGCCCCTGGACTCAGGCTGGCATGTGGAGGACTGTTTGGCCCCTGGACTCAGGCTGGCATGTGGAGGACTGTTTGGCCCCTGGTCTCAGGCTGGCATGTGGAGACTGTTCGGCCCCTGGACTCAGGCTGGCATGTGGAGGACTGTTCGGCCCCTGGACTCAGGCTGGCATGTGGAGGACTGTTTGGCCCCTGGACTCAGGCTGGCATGTGGAGGACTGTTCGGCCCCTGGACTCAGGCTGGCATGTGGAGGACTGTTTGGCCCCTGGACTCAGGCTGGCATGAGGAGGACTGTTCGGCCCCTGGACTCAGGCTGGCATGTGGAGGACTGTTTGGCCCCTGGACTCAGGCTGGCATGAGGAATGTGCACCGCGAGGGACTCAGGGAATTAGACCTCTCAGGGCGGCAAAGCGGAGATGGCTTTTTTAGAGTCCTCCTGCTGGATTTCTCCTACAGCCCTGGGTATGTTCCAGCCTTAGCATCTGTTAAATAGAGCTGATGATGTAGGTGTGACAATGAGTGCGGTTGCTGCACATGCCGTATCGTGTGCCAGTCCGCTGGGGTGGGAGTATAGAGTGATGCATATAGATATACATTCAGCACATAGCCACACAGCCAGCCCCCTGCCCTCTCTGCTAGCTCAGCTGTTTTTAGAATGTTCCATCCCTCTGGTGAACCTCATGTACTGATGCTGAAACAGGGGGGTATTCTGAGCTCAAAGATGAACGGGACATGTATTCAGGGTACAACAGGCACAGTAGGCAGCTTTTATCCTGTGCTCACCTCGATCGCAGGTTAAGGAGGATGATCAGAATAGCGCGGCAGCAGAAAGAGGTGATTCAGAGTGGACCTCACCTGCGAGGAACAAAAACGCTGCATTAACCACGCTTCCATTTTAGGAGCTGCCCAAGCCGGGGCGAAGTGCTGCATGACCTTGTGAAAGAGATGGTGAGGGGCATACGGAGGCTTTCTATACAGGGAATTTGGGGAGGGTGAGGCTTTGTAGTCCTGTTACTGAGGTCTTTGTGGTGTAACCCCAAAAGATTGATGAGAAGCATGATAGACGGCAACAGGAGAACAGTTGATCTGCCAGGACCTAATCCATGCTTTACTGTCCGTCTCTTCAGGGTACAAAAGCCATGAGGACTAGCTTCCATATGCAACACGCCTAAAACAGGGAAGTGGAACACATTATTTAATTGTGTTTTTATCGTTTTATTCCCATTTTTAAATTTTCTTTCCATTTGGAATGCCCATTTGCAATTGTTAACTGACCCCTTTGGTATAATACAGGACCCTCTAGCATACAATCATGTGTGCCCTCCAAAGCATGAGCATCCCCTATTTCACAATAAAATGCCCAGTAATGACTGAACACTAACAGAGCACCCTGTTTGATTTGCCACTGAACAGTTCACAGTGTTTTTCAGTCCACTATCAAAGTGGCTGAGCCACATGGCCTTTGTGCTGTAGAACTGCACAGTGAGGCACAGGAAGGCTACACGGGTCTTGCTAGTGCACAGTGAGGCACAGGGAGACTACAGGGGTCTTGCTAGTGTGCAGTGAGGCACAGGAAGACTACAGGGGTCTTGCTAGTGTGCAGTGAGGTGCAGGAAGACTACAGGGGTCTTGCTAGTGCACAGTGAGGCACAAGAAGGCTACAGGGGTCTTGCTAGTGTGCAGTGAGGTGCAGGAAGACTACACGGGTCTTGCTAGTGCACAGTGAGACACAGGAAGACACAGGAAGACTATAGGGGTCTTGCTAGTGCACAGTGAGGCACAGGAAGACTACAGGGGTCTTGCTAGTGTGCAGTGAGTGAGGCTACACTTGCTAGTGCAAGACACAGGAGACTACAGGGGTCTTGCTAGTGCACAGTGAGGCACAGGGAGGAAGACTATAGGGGTCTTGCTAGTGTGCACAGTGAGGTGGAAGACACAGGAAGACTACAGGGGTCTTGCTAGTGTGCAGTGAGGTGCAGGAAGACTACAGGGGTCTTGCTAGTGTGCAGTGAGGTGCAGGAAGACTACAGGGGTCTTGCTAGTGCACAGTGAGGCACAGGAAGACACAGGAAGACTATAGGGGTCTTGCTAGTGCACAGTGAGGCACAGGAAGACTACAGGGATCTTGCTAGTGTGCAGTGAGGCACAGGAAGACTACAGGGGTCTTGCTAGCGTGCAGTGAGGCACAGGAAGACTACACGGGTCTTGCTAGTGTGCAGTGAGGTGCAGGATGTCTCAGTGACTGAAACCCATCCTCCCTGGGATGCTACGACTACCTACCGCTCATTTCTCATTTCTGATTGTTAAATATAAGCCCTTAAGCAGGGCTTGTATTTCACACATTTCTACACTGTACACGGTCTGATCTGACTGGAGGGCCCACGGGTAAGCTTCCCTCAGCACTGCACTGCGCTGACCCCATGGCTCAGGCATTCCCCATGTCTGCTTTCGTACCTCAGGGACGCCACATGCACAAATGTAGTCCGGTGTCATGGGAACACCATCTATCTGAGCCATATGGATGGATCACAAGTCAGGCTTTGATGGAAAATCTTTCCGGTCCTTGTACTGCTGGTTTCTCTTTACATGTGCAATATATATGCTTATGCATCAGCTAAATTAAGATCATGGGACAGGTGGGATGTGACAGTAAGTAATGAGTAGCCGAGGCTCCTGGGACAGTTTCACAGATACTGTGCGTCAGCCAAGTGGAGAGCCATTAAAAAGAAACGTATATGGGGAAATGTTCAGTACACTGGTGCCTTCTGCCTCTCTCCTGCTGACCAAGCTGAAATCAGAATCCCATGTTCTCTTTCAGAGGCAATCCTTACCAATGCTAACAATGCTGACCAATTCTAACCAATGCTAACCAATGCTTACCAATGCATACCAATGCATACCAATGTTTTCCAATGCTTACCAATGCATACCAATGCATACCAATGTTTTCCAATGCTTACCAATGCTAACCAATGCTAACAAATGCTTACCTATGCATACCAATGCGAACCAATGTTTACCAATGCTTACCAATGCTAACAATGCTGACCAATGCTAACCAATGCTTACCAAAGCATAGCAATGCTAACCAATGCTTACCACTGCTTACCAATGCTTACCAATATTTGCCTGGGTTTTTCCAAGACCCCGCAGTTTTTCTAAGCCCCAGATTCAAACTAGTGCTCAGTAGGGTTCATTAAATCCAGGGGTCCCTTTATTAATGAAAATATGATAACCGAAATAACCTGGATGTCTTTTTTCTTTTCCTACTTATAATATAACTTTGCCCATGTGAGATGAATTTCACTGACAAGCTTTGTAACAGGGATTAGAAGGGGTGTCTCACTTGGAAAGCTTTCCTCTTTAAAATAGCTGAAGGATAAAATAGATAAAGCACCAGTATTTCTCCAGATATAAATACTTCAGCAGGTAACCATGTTATGAAACTCTTCATCATAGGTCAGTTGAGACGAAATGATTTTATTGATTTGTAACTGTACCATAAATTCACATAATTGTGTCTTTAGATGGGTACACTGCTAAAGACACTGCAGATGTGACCTGGAGCTCCGGTCTCTTAATCTTAATATGGTAATGCCTATGAAATATGTGTACAGCAAGGAGTACACATAAGGCCAGCCTTCATGGATGGCTGGCATGCCATCAATTATTTACTGTCCCCCGTTTTTTTTTTACATGTATTATTTATTCAAAAATAAGCTATTGAGCTCAGTTAGGCTTTTCTTCAGGCTGCCTTTCCCCACTTAGTTTTGATGTGTTCCCACCTGATTGGGAGTGAATGACTTGAGAATATATCAGACCGTGTTAATGTTAGTAACAGATTGCTGATTGGCTGATAGACATGCTGTAACAGGCAAGGGAGGATGAGGCTTTAGGAACTGTAGTGGGTGGAGAAACAATGTGCTTTCTGTAACCAATCAAAAACATTTCTCCTCATAGAAGAAAAATGTATGCTGTATCTCCACGTTATTTTAACTTTGCCTACAGTCTGGTGAGCTTCGCAGTCACCAAAATGAACACCCAAATCTGTATGTTTTCAAGTCAGATTATCACACAATCCTCAATTATTGTTTTTTTTTATTGATATGCTTTGCTGAAATATAAGTTCCTAATAACCTTAAAATTTAAAAAAAAACTTCAAGAAAATGTATCATTGTTTGTCAAAAATCTGATTTTATTACTTCCCATCTGTAACAGATACAGCTCCACAAATGCAACCACAGACCAGATATTAAAATGCATAACTAATAAAAGTAATACATTTCACAATATGAAAAAAGGAGCAAAAATGATTACAAAACAGTTTTGGCATGGCTTTGCTTTGATTTACCAAACAGCTGATTTAACTGTGTCAATCAAATAAAACCTCACCAAACAAACTGACATAAAAGAGACTCCTCAAACTGCTCCTCTGCTAAGCAACCGGATAAGAGAAACTGAGAAGAGGCAGGATGCTGGAGAGTTTTCAGTTTGCTTTTCTCAAGAATATGAGTATATAAGAATATACTTCCAGATGTATTCACACAGGTCTTAATACTGAGGTCTTTAAGAAGGAAAGATGCCTTGATGGTACAATCGACGTATCTCTACACACAATAAAACATAGCTGGAGCAGCTGCATTGACTTGTGGTGGCTTGCACTTGTGAGCTGGTACCCCCCTCCAATCACAGAGCCCCCCCTCCAATGACAGGGCCCCCCTCCAATGACAGGGCCCCGCCTGGGAAGCTTCACTTCTTGGACTTGAACACAGGGATGCTGACATCACCTCCCGGGTTGTCTGCCTTGGGCAGGGGGGCCTCCAGTATGAGCAGGCCCTCGGGAGAGAGGGAGCAGACGACCTTCTCACTGTCAGCACCAGGGGGCAGTCTGCAGCAGGGAGAGATCACAGCACACACGCATTACCCACGCCTGACTCTGCAGTCCTTTCCCAGAGCCAGCCCCACATAATCAACATAGGACCGTTAATCAAACGCATCCTGGCCTTAACTCCAGAGACACTTACAGCGGGACTTCAACAACATTCCTGCACAAATCGAACACGAGCTGTTGCTATATTTGCTCTGCGCTAAAGGCTGAGTATAAAGTGTAGTTTCAGAATCCTTGCAGCGAATCCAGTCTTCATCCCACAAAGCATGAAACAGTATTCAGCTTGACTGTCCTTTATTAATTTTGTATGGAATGCTGCAGGAATACATGCAGAGGAAAAGTATGGTGGTGGTGAGAGCTTGGATATGTTCCTGAGAACAGAGAATATGTAAGAGAGGAAGATACTCACGTGTATTTCCTGGTGAAGCATCTGGACACATAACCATGTTCATCTCTCCTTTCCTCATGAGTCCCTACAGATACAATAGACATTGACAGGTAAGTTCTGCTACTGAGGTCAGGGATATGCACGCAATGTCAGGCACCCTTTATTTACTTTTCTGTGTCTGTAACTAAAGGTGGCATTCCAATGACCCCGTAATAATGGAATCCCGTGTCTGAACATTCTCCCTGCTGGCTCATATGAGATCTCTGGCTGCTGGAGGAGGACTCCAGACAGCTCCTCTGTTTGGCTGAACTAATCACCAGTCTTTTATGGTCAGGTTGTATGAACTGAGGTTTGGAACTGCCTGTTTTGGCATGATGTGTGGAAGAAAAAGTCTACACAAAGCTACAAACTCAGTCAGGTGCATTACTGTGTATAAAAGCATAAAATGCAAACCTGTATAATAATAATGCAATAACAAGAATATATACTGTAAAGGAATATGGGATATTAACAATATTTATTTGATGAACAAGCTTAGAAGTCATGCAGCTCTGAATGCATTGGACAGTTAACAGGAAAAGTTTGACAGAAGGGTGAATTACTCTAGTCCTGGGGGGCCACAGCGTTCGCTGACTTTCAGTGCGTTTCAGCACCAGAGATTCTTTAAGGCCCTGACTGGATAAAGAAGCGGCACACCTTGTTCTCAAGGCCTGAACTGGCAGCTGTTTGAAAGGAAACCACAAAGACCTGCAGACGCTGCGGCTCTTCAAGGCCTGGAGGTGGACATCCCTGGTTTAAAGCATCAGACAGCCAGTGATCAGGTCATAGCACACCTCCTGGTCCTTCAGCACTGGAGCACCAAGTGATGCGGTGAAGAAGGCCACAGTGACATGTCTGCAAGCCCTATTATAACACTAACACCGCAGACCCAAACTCACCAGAGATCTTCACGACTCCATCCCTGGTCTTCACCACCAGCTTCTCTGTCTACAAGCCCTATTATAACACTAACACCGCAGACCCAAACTCACCAGAGATCTCCACGACTCCATCCCTGGTCTTCACCACCAGCTCCTCTGTCTACAAGCCCTATTATAACACTAACACCGCAGACCCAAACTCACCAGAGATCTCCACGACTCCATCCCTGGTCTTCACCACCAGCTCCTCGGGGGAAAAGTGGTTGACGTCCAGGGTGACCTTCCACATGTTCTGGGAGTTCTTGATCTCGGACAGGCCCCGGGACATGGCCCGAGCATAGGCTGGCATCGGAAGGCTGCCCATGGGGCCGGAGGAGAGGTACCCGGGCCAGTGCCCGCTCGGATGCGGGTACCAGTCTTCCATCAGGGCGGGCATGCCGAAGGACTGGTCGAAGAGCCGGCTGCCGTGGTGCCAGTCGCGGAAGGGGTCCCAGCTGGGGTGGCGCAGGTAGGAGAAGGGGACACGTCGCTCGCCCATGGCTTCTGCCTCACACAGCGGAGAGAGAGAGAGAGAGAGAAGGTAGTGCCTGCTGCTCGGACCTCTGGGATTTATAAACACCACCACACCCCCCTCACGCCCCCACGGGAGGTATTTTTAGAGGGGCCAGGGGCGTCTATTCACAGAGAGTACGCTGCCGAAATGGAATCTGAGTGAAAATCCCACCCTGCCACAGCTGCCAGACAATGGTAATCTCTTCCTTGTCATTACAGGCTCAGTGAGGAATCCGGGGGCCTGTCGCTGCTGTTTCAGTGCAGCGCGGGCTGCCCGACTCAGCACAGCCGCGGCTACAGTAGGAGCTGCCACTGAGCATGCTCCAGCCCTGCAGCCTCCCGCTGTGGGCCTGGGGAGGCGCCGGCCTCTGCTGCCGCTCGTGGTTACACAGCACTTCATAGATCAACTCAAACGGGTTCATTCGGTTATTCAAGATTTCAGAGTATTTCTTGAGTTGTCAGTGCAATCTATTAACTGTTGAGCAATAAAACATTTATTCTCCCTTCTGTGTATTGTGGAGCGCAGGTTATCTCATCATGTGTTGTTGAAGCATTCGGCTTTTCATCTTATACCTGTACATTTACTATATAGCCATTGGGTTAATGTCATTAAAAAAACTTCCAGCAAAGGCAAGGATGGAGCTGTGACTTCCTCTCCACATTTTCATATTATTTTATCCTCAAATCGCATGCTGGATGAAAGCCAGAATTTCCCAGAACGCACTGGGAGGTAGCATATTTTTGTGAGCCTTCCATGACCTTCTTTTGAGCTCACCTCCTGGAGCCCTTCTGGGTTTTTACCTGCTATGTGAAACATTTGCAAAGGAGAAGTTGTTGGGGGGAAGTATAAGATATTTTATAATCATCTAAAGAGTTAATGTATTTCAGGTATGTATTTGACCCAGGTCTAAGTAGCTTTCTTCTCCCTGTCTCTGGGTCCCTCAGTGCATGCATTCAAAATGGAGTTCTGTTTGAATCAATCACTGTAACCTAAAAAAAAAACAAAAAAAAAACTTTCAGACCCTTCTGGTCTGTTGAACAGAGGCTTATTTAATTACCATCCTGCTACCATTCATGAGGGGAAGAACTGCAAGCCTGGAGAGTTCGGATGGTCTGTTTCTGCTCAGAAGGGGTATGAAAAGCCATTTTGTTTTCCTCCAGCAAGGAGTTTTCTTAAGAAGAGCTGCCCTATTCACCCTCACCATTTTGTATATTTTGCCACATGGAGATGAGTATCTTTGTCAATTGTAGGAGTCTGCAGCCCTGGTCCTGGAGAGCAACAAGCTCTGATGGTTTTTATTTTTATCTTGAAATCAGCACCCACTTCAGACCCACAGAACCAGGTGAAGTGTGTTAACTCCAGGTGAAGTGTGTTAACTCCTTTACTTGATTAATTAACTGCACAGTAACAATGAAAAACCAACAGAAACATGTGGCTGTCCAGGACCAGGGTTGCAGTGCCTTGGTGCATTCCATTAATCTGTATTCAAGGCTGTAACCAGGACCCAAAAACGACCAAGGTAATCAGATTTGTGATAGCAGTGAAAAATGTTTTTTAACTTTGTGTCAATGAAAAAACTGCAAAAAATGTTTAAAAAAAAAAAAAATAAAAATAATAATAATAATAATAATAATAATAATAATAATAATAATAATAATAATAATAATTATTATTATTATTATTATTATTATTATTATATATTTTGTGATTCATATATAGTGTAAATCATGGTAACTTTATCCGTACATTAAAAACCATGGTAAAATAAATGATTTGAAATTGTTTGAAGAAATTTGATGAAATGTGCATAATCAGTTACAACAAGGTATATCCATATAATAAATAGGATTTATTTCAGCAGAAAGAGTCTGACACGTACAAACAACAGATGGACAAGCCCAAATTGAAAGCTGGGGTGGTCCCTACTTTTTATTAGCAAATGGGCTTTACTAATAACATACATAATTCTATATTTTATTGGTACATGGTACATCAGCATATAGTAAAATGTAACAAAATAAATTATTGGTTATTTATAATATAGAAAACGGTTCTCCCTTCATCCAAAAAAAGTGAAAAAATTCCAATAATAAATTAAATTTTTATTCAGATGCACAACATATTAATTGAGATGTGTTTTTTTTACTAATCTATTATTGAGCATGATTTACAACATTTTCTTTTTTCATTACTTGTTTCTTTGTTTCCTTTTTTGTTTTTTTTCTTTGCTTCCTTGTTTCATCCTTGCTTGGTTTCTTCTTGTTTTCTTTGTTTCCTTCATTTTTTCCCTGTTTCGTTCTTGTTTCCTTCCTTGTGTTTTTGTTTCCTTCCTTGTTTACCTTTATGTTTAATTATTTGTTTCCCTGTTTCCTTTTTTTGTTTGCTATTTCCATCTTTGTTTCCTTTTTTCCATCTCTGTTTCCTTGTTTTTTTTTCTTCTTTCCTTCTCTCCTACATGCCCTCTGCTTGGGGCCCTTGCTGGAAGATGTAAGTAGATGCAGTAGTACATGCTTGTAGTTTTATAAAAAAGAAAATGTTCCTCCCTTCATCCAAAAAGTGAGAATATGCAAAAAATAATTGATTTTGATTCAGATGCACAAGAAATAATGTTTACTTAACAGCCATGGTGAAGTAAATGAATAGACATGTGTTTCTCAAAATCTATGATTGAGCACGATTTTTGATGAAACAATGAAAGTCTTATGTACAAAAAATGAAAAATTACAAATTTTTTTAAATGTCTTTTTTTTATTCAGATGAATATGAAAATGTGTACATTTTACAACTACAGTGAAATTAATGGATAAAACTGTGTTTTACAAAATATATGATGAACAAAGTGTTTCACTGAAAAACATCAAAATACATGACTTTTTAATTTTTTTTTTACATAAATCCTTACTTCCAAGAAGTGGGAAAATGCATACATTTTTAAAAAGTCACTTATTCATTAAAGTGGACAGTAAATGTGTTAATTTAATGAATAAAACTGTTGTGGCAAAACTTATGATGAAAATATTTTGAAAGTGAAAAACATCAAAAAGCAAAAGATTGTAGTCTCATACTGAAAAAAAAATAGTAGTGTTTTTTTTTAAATGTTATTTTTTGATTAATGCAGATTGGAAATCATGTTGACCACCACAACGAAATATATGTGAATAAAATGTGCTTTCAGATATTTTAGATGAAACGTGTGATGAAACTCCAATATACATAAGACTATAATTTTATGTCCAAAAAGTGGAAAAAATGCATAATTTTTAATTTAAAAAAAATGTTACTTATTAAAATAGTTCATTACGCAATTTCTTTTTGGCACCGTACAGGAATTTAAGGAGATCAGCTGAACAGCCTGTGGCTGTCCTGGACCAGGACTTATGGGCCAGCAGTGTAACTTTATTTAAAGGACAGGTGTGTTGTAAAGTACACTACTAGTAGGAGATATGAAATGTTTGCATGAACTCAGAGCCCTTGGTACTTAACTTAGTCAGAGGTATTCAAATCTCTTCTCTGTGCATCCAATTGGCATCTGAGTAATCGACCACTCAGTTTCCATGATAAACATTGTGCTTATTCGGCAAAGGCATTATGATATAAAAAGAATAAGGAAAACTTGTATGCTCTCCAGAAATGCAATGATCTTCTCTTATTAAGTTAAATGTAATTAATTAACGGGTTGCAGGTTGTGAAGAGTTGACACAATCTACTGTAAATGTGAGCCAATTAGATCCAAAATTTCAATCCCAGGAGAAACACACACACACACACACACACGCATACACACACACCTACACACACACACACGCATACACACACACACACACACACACACACCCATACACACACACCTACACACACACACACACACATACACACATACACACGCATACACACACACACACACACACACACACTCACCAGTGTCCTCCAGTTGTTTTTCCTCAGAATAGCCCATAATGTATGGCACTCGGTTTTATCTGTCTTATGTCCATTGCAGCATACAAATACTCTCCACAGTATAACTTCCTCACGCAACTTTAGAGTTTTCAAGTAATACGACACTAATACATGCACAGCCTAAAGGAGAAACCCCTTGCTGGCTTAGCTGAATGTAAAGATGTGATGATAGGCGATCGATCCAGCACAGAAAGAGCAGGCCCGTCCCAGGAAAGCAGTAAGACCAGAACACCGCCTGGACACCAGCGGGACGTGCGAAGACAGAGTGCATGACAGTAAGTCAAGGTTAAATCAGATACACCAGACATGGCGATGCCTGCAGCCCAACATGGACACGACATAGAAACAGCACTAAAATTAATGTGATGCACAAAGGATTTAACAGGTATTTTAGGCAGCAACTGGGCAACGAAGGAATCCTTGAAACATGAACTTGCATGTGCCAGGTTTCAGCTGTCTGGAATGTCTTTTTAGTGCAATGTTTTAACAAGGCAGGCAGAGCTGCAGACCGAGCCAGGGCATATTATTACTCTGTCTTGGCATGGTGTGGCATTCCGCAGGCCTGATAAGAGCCACACCATCTCCTCCATGTGTGAGGAATCCATGGGTGTTTACAGCTGTGCACTAGAAATCATGGCAGTTTGTGAAGGAGCGGCAGCTGTGTTATATGACCTAGCAACTTGGTGAGGCTACATTTAACCCTTTATTGTGCAGTACATGCCAAACCTTATTGCTTCTCTCGTAACAAGTCAGCAACTCTGTAAATGAGTTGAACAGAAGAAGAGAACCGTCGCTCTATCCAAGGAATATCTCCCCAACCCTTTACATTCATGTGCTGCAAAGCAATCTGTTTTATATGTGTGTAAAACACCCACAGGGTGTTTCCCAACTGCTATTTGTCTGGAAATTGACTTTATGATATAGCAAAGCCCCATGCTCTACAGCCAGGGACAACTCGACCCATTCTAATAATACTGTGTGCACAGTACTTTCATTAGGAAAGAACATTCTAGTGCCATACTGTATAAATTCATATTGATGGCAGACACAGGTGTGAGTAAAGTACTACTCACTTAATGAGACTAAAAGATAAAATTCCATTGGTTTACATTTTATTGTACTGTATAAGTAGTACACTACAACAACTATAGCCCAAAATGTAAAAACATGTTAAACATATTTTTGAGTATAACTAACATACTACAGAACAAGGTTACATTTTAATGTACCAATTGGTAGGCTACAGACAAAGATAATAACTGACAAAGAAGGCTGAGGTTCCCTGATTGTGTCACCAGTGCTCAAATCAGTACACTGAGAAACTCAGAGACATACAGTATTGTGCACAGGTAGACAGACCCATGGAGTCAGCAGGGACCCCGCTAAACAGACAAAGACAGTACGAGGACACAGGCTGTGTGAACCAGTGACCCACAACTGCAAGCATTAAACTGAACAAGAAAGTATCCTACTTTTAAGCATCTCTGCATCTACATCAGCCGCAGGCCATAAAGCACTGCACATCCTATGACAGAATCCTGGTACTTCAATTATTATTATTATTATTATTATTATTATTATTATTTATTATTATTATTATTATTATTATTATTATTATTATTATTATTATTATTATTATTATTATCATCATCCTTGTCATCATCATCAGTTTGCAATTGCATTTAATCTGTAAATAGCTCAATCTGAAAAGATATCAATCTGAACATCAAACATGGATAAAACTTTCCTAAAATACTGTGTCAGCATTGTGAAACCAGATAACTAATTTGGACAGTACATTGCTATGCCAACGCAACCAGCCTTGCTACATTCTTTGGCCATAAAGATTCTAAGACAACTCAGCAATTTAACTGGTTTAATGGGTTATTTTCCAGCTGAAATGCGATTGTATGAGTAAATGGCTTCTTTTTTTTTTTGCACTCAGACACTAGTAGCTCCATTTATAAACAAACATAATATTATGTTAATCACGTTGTCATATTGCTTATTACTAATGCAATACAAGTTGGATTTAGCGCCGTCGGCACAGGTTGCTGATGTAGGCTACTTATTAATTTGCTAGAACGTCTCATAATGACAAATGCCGGTTCAGTTGGTTCGCATGAAATCAAACCGGTTTAAACTCGTAGCAGGATGATAACCCACTGTTTTACTATACAAAAAGATATGCCCCCTAGCCATTTTTAACTGCCCCCTCAGCCACTTCATCCTGCCACCAGGCCTGGTGTTGACCACAACAGCTTTAACACAAATAAAGGTATGTACAGTGGATACCTTACAGTCAGAGTAAACCTTTCATAAACCACATAGGACACAGCACCCCTCCTTAAAAAATAGCTGTCAGTGCATTACGTGAAGCCATTTCAGTTTTTTTGTGTTTTATTCTTTTGTTGATCTCCCCCTCATGACAATACAATAAGAAGGATGAATACTTTTGCTTTAGAACCATTTTCTTGGTCCTAAAGACTAAGGAAGCCTTACGCTGATCTACTGCTGTTTCTTTTTCCTTTCAAGGTAGGATTTCTATGAGCACTTAGTCCTGCTTCATTTCCAGCTCAGGTGTGGCAGCAGGACAGAGGAGAGGTCTGGGATCAGGAACAGGAGGAGGAGGAAGAGGGCAGAGGATAAGAATAAAGTCAGGGCTCAGGAACAGGAGGAAGAGGAGGGGGCAGAGGAGGAGAATAAAGTCTGGGCTCAGGAACAGCAGGAGGAGGAGGCCAGAGGAGGAGAGTAAAGTCTGGGCTCAGGAACAGCAGGAGGAGGAGGGGCAGAGGAGGAGAATAAAGTCTGGGCTCAGGAACAGGAGGAGGAGGAGGGGCCAGAGGAGGAGAATAAAGTCTGGGCTCAGGAACAGGAGGAGGAGGAGGGGGCAGAGGAGGAGAATAAAGTCAGGGCTCAGGAACAGGATGAGGTGGAGGGTCAGCAGAGGGAAGGGGGAGAACTGCCATATTCTAGCTTCCATCTCAACTCAAGCTATTCCAGCGTACAAGTACTGGTGGTCACGGATCAAGGGAAAGAGAAACAAACTCCAGCACTTCAGGACTGTGTTCTTCTGGCTCTGATTAATCTCTGTGTGGAACCAGCCTGCCTGCCAACAAACTTTTCCATTTCTATGACCGTTCATCGACGGTTTGATGTGGGACCTCTCCTTTCAGTGACAGTGATCAGCTACACACATGCTGATACAAATAATCATGATCAGAAGTGCATGATCCCTGGGATATGCTGTTGTGCTGATAAGGGTGCATCCTTTTCCCCATGTGTTGAGCAATGTGAGACAATGAACAGACAGGGCTTCCCTTCTCAATCCTTGTCCTGAGTGTGAGGACAATGCTTCTACTTATTCTGCACTTGCTTATGGGTACAGTATAAATGCATATGAATATGAAATCTACCAGGAAAATTCCCTGACAGAAACGAATTAAGGCACAGCCACATAAGATGAACGCACTGCAGAATTTTGCAGAAGGGATATACTCTTGATAGCACTTGTAAAAATCAACACAATATTTAGCCTTAGGGGACTGTTATTGGCACGATAAATAAGAAGCTTCAGTGAATTTTAAATAAGGACTGAATGCGAGGGCGTCTGCGCACAGGAGACACGGTCAGATCAGGGGCGGGAAAACAAGTCCTGCTGCATGGCACCTGTTACCATAGTAACAGTTCAGGAGCATTCCTCTTTCTTCATGGGGGGGAACCTTGATAAACAGTGGGGAGGAAATAAGTGAAAAATTACAACGTGTCATGTGAAAAAATATGAGGATGAACTGCCAAACAAGAATATCACAACACCTATGCCCAACAGTCAGGATATGTAAATTCAGCAAGAAATGTATGCTGAATAGTTTTCACAAAATAAGATTTAATTACAATGGGATAATGGGTACATTTTAAAAATATTACAGCACTGCAAAGAGAAGCCCAAGATCTCTTCAGTAGATGACACCATTTCGAAAATATATACTTCACTGTTTCAGAGCTTAAAGGGTAATATTTCCACCTGAGTGTGTAAACATAGGCACCCAGTTCATTTGCAGTCCCTCATCCAGCGGTCAGAAAAAGAAGCAAGGAAGCTGACTGTCTCCACATTGGGCATCTGCAGCTCACCTAGTGGTCCTCCTCGCCTCCATAACGCTAGGCGAGTCACTCCTCCGTTTGTGGATAGGGGAGTCACTCCTCTGTTTGTGGATAGGGGAGTCACTCCTCCGTTTGTGGATGGGGAGTCACTCCTCCGTTTGTGGATAGGGGAGTCACTCCTCCGTTTGTGGATGGGAGAGTCACTCCTCTGTTTGTGGATGGCGAGTCACTCCTCCGTTTGTGGATGGGGAGTCACTCCTCTGTTTGTGGATAGGGAGTCACTCCTCTGTTTGTGGATGGGGGAGTCACTCCTCCGTTTGTGGATGGGGAAGGGTCACTCCTCCATTTGTGGATGGGAGAGTCACTCCTCTGTTTGTGGATGGGGGAGTCACTCCTCCGTTTGTGAATGGGGAAGGGTCACTCCTCCATTTGTGGATGGGAGAGTCACTCCTCTGTTTGTGGATGGGAGAGTCACTCCTCTGTTTGTGGATGGGGAGTCACTCCTCCGTTTGTGGATGGGGAGTCACTCCTCTGTTTGCGGATGGGGGAGTCACTCCTCCGTTTGTGGATAGGGGAGTAGCTACTTGAGCGATGGTGGGCCCTGCAGTCAGTGTCACAGTGGGGAATGTGGCCGTTGTTGTCCTTCTCTCTGCAGACCACACACACTTACACACACTTACACACACACACACACACACACACACACACACACACACACGCAAGCATCAGCGCTTCTCCTGAACCTCCAGCCCTCATCAACATCAGGGCCAAATGAATGTGAAGGTAAAGTCATAAATATGCTACAATAACGGTAGTGCTGTCAGTGCATTTCATTGCAGAGCAAAGCCTTCACATGGACGTGCTCAACAAGGCCAAATATATCCCATGATTCCATAGCAGCCTGTGCTCCTGATGCTTTCACCAGGCCTGTAATTCATCTGCTCTGACATGCCTGAAAACAGTGAGCTACAGACACAGACTGCACACGCATCCTCGGTGAAAACGTTTCACTGTTGGAGACAACAAGTATTAGTGTGTACTGTCCAGAAAATTAGTCCAGAATAAAGGTTTAAAACACAAAAACAGCCAACACATCAGTGCTTCAGGACTGGAGTTTTGTTAGAACGTCAACAATGTGTAAAAATTGTATGGTTCAGAAGATTAAACCAGTTATCAGAATAACCCCAGCCCTACCTCCATGATAGCACCAAACCACAACCCCACAGCCCTACCACCCCGGTAGCACCAAACCGCAAGCCCATATTCACCCAGAACTCTTTACGTAATTTGACTAGTTACATAAGAAGCTCCTGCGTAGCTGGTACATGGTTCTCACTCATTTAACAGCAGTTGTGAGGAGGTGCCACATTTTCCACATGTTAGTAAAGTCCAATATGATCTGTGCTTCTTACCAAAGGGGAAATGTGAGGGTGAAGCAGAAGCCTGGAGTGGGGCACAGGGCCTGTGATTGGTCATAAGATCACCCTGTTCAGGAGCATCCTGTTCCACAGACAGGCCCAGACAAATAAATTCTCATTGTGTGACATAAACGCAAATTAATGTTGAGTCAAAGTTAGGATACATGTGAACTGAATCAAGGTCATTGTGTAAGTACAGGTGCTACACAGGGCTGTCACAAAGCCTACCAATTCTTTGAACAACCAAAGGGTTTAAAATTTACCAGAGCACAAATACAATTGATCAGAGTCGAAGGCACTAAGACTTTACATATTACCAGGGCATTTATAACAAAATTGGTTGGTCCATTTAAGAAATAGTAAGCAAAAGTTTTGCTACTATACTGCCCAATCCTATCTGTGAAAATTAGTCAAAATTTCAATTTCAGAATCCTAAGCCAGTGTTCTGGAACTCCAGTGCTTTCAATTGCCAGAAGTGATTGTTGCATCAGCATTCAGTTAAGAACATTGAAATTTAGTAGGTTTAGTAGGTTAGGTATAAAGAAAAGGGAAAAAGTGGGGGGGTAACATAGGGGGACCTTACACTCCCATCTCCCACTGTACAGGCACCCCAGCTCCTCTCTTAGAGTGAAGCCTGTGGGTATGCAAGAGAAAAAAGAAACACAAAAAAAAAATTTCTCTTTCCTGGTGGTAACAGGAACACAATATGGGGAGGGGAAAATGCGTATACAAACGACTGTTTCCCACTCTGCTACAGGCAATGACATCGTTGCAGCACAATGCATTGTGGGAAAACGAGGTCTGCCTTGGGAACCTTTTATGCCTGGTTCCAAACCCCCTGCATAGCACTGACAGCCCACAGAATAAATGACACGCATGTGTTCTTTCATGATCAACACATCTGTTTTTAGCATGTCCTAGTGTGAACATGTGGTGGTACCGCGTACCAAAAAAGGCCTGCCCTTGTTCTCTGACCCTGAACACAATGCATTCCCTTACAGGGAACTGGCAGTGCCTTATCTCTGCAGACAATACACCTCAATCCTCTAAATGCAAAGCCACGTTTCACAAATACATGTGATTACACATACACAATACAGATATAAATGCATACCTATAGGATTAAGGCATAGTGATTGGGTGACTGTTTCAGTCTATTCAGGCATATAGTGTCTATTCTAATGCTCTGTTTTAAAAGCCTAAAGAAGTATATTGGGTGTGTGTGTGTGTGTGTGTGTGTGTGCGTACATGGATACTTGCTACAGTATAACAGTGAAGAAAAAGAGAAAA
Source organism: Anguilla japonica (assembly GCA_025169545.1). Lineage (NCBI taxonomy): Eukaryota > Metazoa > Chordata > Actinopteri > Anguilliformes > Anguillidae > Anguilla > Anguilla japonica. Next base: position 1,231,722 of record CM045894.1, read on the forward strand.
TCAGCACAAAGAGTTTTCTTAGTGAAACAAACAAAAATCTCATTCCTCACCTGATCTTTAGCTAGACCTCCAGAATGCCCTATGACTCTAAGTGAAATGAATAATGGAACCCTTTGGATGGACTACACACAATGAAATCTAATCTTGGCATTTTTAAAGTCAACCTGCTTCGCTGCAGTATTGTGACAGTCTGTTTATATCGAAAACCCTCTGAGCTCAGTAGTTTAGAATGACAGAGAAGCATGACTGATTCTCAAGCACCTCTCACAGCTTTCTGTTGCTTTGATGTTGCACCTCCCTGTTTCAGTGGAATATCTTCAGCCAACAGATGGCACCTCATATCTGGAGCACAGATCTTTAGCATCGGCTGTGAAACTTCTTTTAATATAAACTGCTACTAGGCAGACGGGAAACAATACCCATTTATAATTAAAAAGTCTGCTTTTAGGGAGCCAGATACCTGCACGCTACACAGCACCCAGATATTCTCCCAGATGCCAGCTTTATGTAATAATATTAAAATACAAATCCAAATTAAATCTAATTAACTCATGATGGAATTAAAAACAAGTCCAAAACGCTTGTGATTGGCTGATAGGAAGGATTGTATGTTGATTATGTAAGAGAGGGGGGGTGGGGGGGGGGGGGGGGGGGGGGGGGGGGGGGGGGGGGGGGGGGGGCTGGCAATGCTCAGCACTCCTTACAGAGTGGTAATGTATACCTCTGTGTGACAGCACAGAATCAGGTTTGCATTATTAATGACTATAAGGTAAATGAGGCAAATGGTTATAAGTTATATGTGACTTTTGAACAGCATTTTCAGACAGTGTGTGTACTAATATGAGCACACGACTCTGTGCTTGGTGAATTAAAACAAGTAAAAACCTTACTGTGTTATTCTGAAGAGAACAGACATTCATGACAATGACCAACGGATGGCTGATACCAAACACATTTCCCAGCATGCCTACGGTAAAACAAAGAGATAGAGCTGTGAAGAAAAGCCATTAAATGGATATCCTGTATCATACACAGACGAGTGGAGACAGGGCCAAATGGAAGGGCTAACGGTGGCAGTTTGAACTCCAGTACTATGATAATAATAATAATAATAATAATAATAATAATAATAATAATAATAATAATAATAATAATAATAATAATAATAATAATAATAATCTGAAAAAAGAAATCACAGGATGATTAAAAAACAAAAAGGAAAACACTGAAGTCAGATGAGGATAAGTCTCAAATTCACCTGCATAAGGAGCACATGCTTAAACAGAGCCTTGCCCACCTTTCATGTCAACCAATGACAAGCAAGCAATGCGAACCACAGAAAGAGAAAAACACCGATACAACCACAAACACTGTGCAGGGCATATGGATGCAGGGCACATGGATGCCAGGCACATGGATGCAGGGCACATGGTTGAAGGGCACAGTCATATATACAGCACAGCACGGGCATGCAGGTTTGACAGGTGGCATGGGGGTTGGCAGGGGAGAACAGGATGGCTGGATGGGGGGGTTTGACAAAGAGGGTGCAAGGCTGACAGAGAAGCTGATAAAGAACTCACAGCTCTCACCGTCAGGGTGGAAACGTGACTGGCGCCATCTTGTCTAAAGGGGACTCGAGAGACTCTTCTTCAAGGAGATGGCTTTTAAAGGACCACTTTGAGACACACCTAAAGTTTGAGGGGAAAAAAATTTGTGACACCTCACTGATGCCTTTCAAACCTGAATCTGCCTTGCCTTATCCAGAGTATCTTATCCAGAGTATCTTACGTATCTTACTGTAATCTGCTTTATTCAGAGTATTTTACTGTAATCTGCCTTATCCAGAGTATTTTACTGTAATCTGCTTTATCCAGAGTATCTTACTGTAATCTGCCTTATCCAGAGTATTTTACTGTAATCTGCCTTATCCAGAGTATTTTACTGGAATCTGCCTTATCCAGAGTATCTTACTGTAATCTGCTTTATGCAGAGTATCTTACTGTAATCTGCCTTATCCAGAGTATTTTACTGTAATCTGCTTTATCCAGAGTATTTTACTGTAATCTGCCTTATCCAGAGTATCTTACTGTAATCTGCCTTATCCAGAGTATTTTACTGTAATCTGCCTTATCCAGAGTATTTTACTGTAATCTGCCTTATCCAGAGTATCTTACTGTAATCTGCTTTATGCAGAGTATCTTACTGTAATCTGCCTTATCCAGAGTATTTTACTGTAATCTGCTTTATCCAGAGTATTTTACTGTAATCTGCCTTATCCAGAGTATTTTACTGTAATCTGCTTTATCCAGAGTATTTTACTGTAATCTGCCTTATCCATAGTACCTTACTGTAATATGCCTTATCCAGAGTATCTTACTGTACCCTCCTCTCATATACAATCTCAGATAAGCATTCATCCTGGCTTTTTAAATAAAATCTAGTGGCGATTGTGACATAAAAATGAATAGAATATTATCTGTTTTATTGGTTACATTTGAAGTTGACTCTGTTCTTAAATGTAAATGCCCTTAAAATTGCTTCTGCATCCTAGTGACAACAGAATCAATGTCAGTATCTGCAATTTGTAATCACCATAAAGCCTAATTTGCAAGGCTGCCTCTGCTGTGTGTGTGTGTGTGTGTGTGTGTGCACGTGCGTGTGTGTGTGCCTGTGTGCATGTGTGTGTGTGCGTGTGTTTGCTTGTGTGTGTGTGTGTGTGTGTGTGTGCACGTGTGTGTGTGCCTGTGTGCGTGTGCGTGTGTTTGCTTGTGTGTGTGTGCGTGTGTTTGCTTGTGTGTGTGTGTGTGTGTGTGAGGGAGTGGGGAAGTACATTCGAACCAGTTGCAGTCCATACTGTCTTCTCAGCAGTGCTGTGCTGCCCAAATTGAGCTGACCCCACAGAACTGGGACACGATTCATACCCCTTTGGAAAACACTGCACACACAGACACAGGAAGAATGCTGTAAAGTGCTTCATCCAGCGGCTAAAATAGAACATCTGGAGTGGATGAGAGGGACATGTATCTCTCTCCGTGAGGTGCCTCTTATATGTGCCTGCTCACTTAGACAGCGCAAGGACATCGTTTCACAGACATGTCAACATTAGTGCGCGTTCTGACAGGCGATCCCATAATGCAGAGCCAGCCTAGCAAGCTCAGATTGTTCAGAACGTGAAACACCTCTTTCCAGCAGCTTATAGCTGTCAGCTCTTCCAGCATATGTGTGATGCTTATTGAGCAGAATGCTGTCCTTTACAGACGTGATTAAAATAAAATTTAAAGGTACCCTTTCCTGCAGTGATGGGTGCTTTTTTGAAAAGTACAATCAAATGTTAGAAACCTAATGATAAATACAATTCCAATGAAAAGTATTCACACATGAATAGTAATTAACCAATGAATGCAAGAAAAACTACAACCCTCAAATTGTGCACTATATTTTTTAGGGGGGTGGGGTGGGGGGGAGCAGGAGATTTCACAGAAATGTATTAGATTCAGATTTATTTAAATTGAATGTTCTGAGTTTCTCTTGGAAGCTGTCAAATGATTTTAAATTCACTCCCACTTTGCATGTATTTAGGTCAGAAAGGTTAACAACTGTTTTTGTCTTCAAGGAAGTACATTTTCATCATTTACAAACTACGGCTGGGCATGCTGCCTCAAGTAAACCGTAGAAACAATAACTGATTCCAAAAGGCCAATGTTCCTTAGTGTTAAGACAAAGACTGTACTATGTACTATGAGAAGGGAATAGATGAAACAAAGCGAAAGCACTTTTTTGGACATGCCAGGCCCACACCAAGTAGAATCCAAAAAGAACATTACTAAATTAATGTGAGGAGTTCAGAAATGAGACAAATGCTGCCTATTCATAATATGTCAAGTAAATGGCACATATAACCTCCAAATTATCAGTGAAAAAAACCTTAATTTCTAACGTGCCTCTGAGTCTGAAGGCAGCCTAGAAAAGTCCCCTCATGCCTGCAGTCAGCGTTGTTCTGGTGAGGGTACGGGCTAATAGCAGGCCCACACTGCCCCAGTAATGAAAGGCCAATCCTTCATTTAGCCTGTTAGCTCAAATAAAGCTTGCTGTCAATTGAGATGACTGTGGAAGGAAAACCTGTGAGCGAAAATAATTATCTGAGAGCCAGGGGTTCAGGAAAGATTAAATTAAATTTAGGAACTGCCACAGAAGCTGAAGTACATAAGACACATTTACATGCTTGCAGTACAGGATCAGCCAGTCTTCAGTTCTACAGTATTTAAAATGCTGGACATTACAATCGAGGCTCGATGTTTGTCCTAATAATACAGAAATGTTTTTTGAGGAGATTTCATACTTATAAATATATATTCAAACTACACATAAATATCCCATAGGCATGTGCTGTGTGCCATTAGGAGCAGTTATAATGAGTCTGAGTGATGTCCCCGCGATCTGTATGTGAGAACCCAGGTTCTCCAGAAGGGGTCTGCTTCATTATCATTATGATCGCTACCTTTCTCTGAAGACCACACTGGAAGAAAACTTCATCCTTATGTTTGGTCCCAGCAGCCCACTCACTCTTCCACTAAATAATTTAATACCTTCTATGACCCTTCCTCAACTTCCAAATGTACAGGCATAGCTAGGAGAGTGATAGCAACGGAAACGAGTTTCACAGCAAGAGAACATTCCTAAAGCCGCAATGGATCAGATACACCCTTAACACAGAGCTCCATAAAGGCTGTGTACTTAACACAGAGCTCCATAAAGGCTGTGTACTTAACACAGAGCTCCATTAAGGCTGTGTACTTAACACAGAGCTCCATAAAGGCTTTGTACCTAACACAGAGCTCCATAAAGGCTGTGTATGTAACACAGAGCTCCATAAAGGCAGTGTACCTAACACAGAGCTCCATAAAGGCTATGTACCTAACACAGAGCTCCATAAAGGCTGTGTACCTAACACAGAGCTCCATAAAGGTTGTGTACTTAACACAGAGCTCCATAAAGGCTGTGTACTTAACACAGAGCTCCATAAAGGCTGTGTACCTAACACAGAGCTCCATAAAGGCTGTGTACCTAACACAGAGCTCCATAAAGGCTATGTACCTAACACAGAGCTCCATAAAGGCTGTGTACTTAACACAGAGCTCCATAAAGGCTGTGTACTTAACACAGAGCTCCATAAAGGCTGTGTACCTAACACAGAGCTCCATAAAGGCTGTAATACTGTAAATACTGTGTACCGGACATCTCCTCCTTAAAGACCGCAAATATGATTAAAACGTCCTGTTTTTGTACTTGCCTTGTTTCTTGGTGAAAATAAAAATCCAACAGCATTGAAATTAACCATAACAAAAAACACTAATGAAAAAAAATTTCATGGAAGATGGAAAGAGGAAAGTCTGTTGTGCAACCGAGTCCTGAAACATTAATATGAAAAAATCGGCTGTTAAGTTGAATTAAAAAAGAAATGATCTACCGCTGATCAACAGTTGATCAGATTAAAAATGAAAATTAAATTGGCATGGAAGATAGTGAGGAAGATCCAAATAAAGAGGATTAAGAGGGGGCAAAATAGAAAGTAGGACATACATCCTGAGATTTCTGTCCTCTGGTCTGGTTAGGGTCACTGTCTTGCCTGTTCCTGCTGCCATCTTGATGCCCATTTTGCCAGGCCTTGGCGAGATTGGTGGTATGAGACAGGGACTGGGACTGGGACTGGGACTGGGACTGGGGCTGGGGCTGGGGCTGGGACTGGGACTGGGACTGGGACTGGGACTGGGACTGGGACTGGGACTGGGGCTGGGGCTGGGGCTGGGACAGGGGCTGTTACTGGACTGGGCTGGGACTGGGGCTGGGACTGGGGCTGGGACAGGGGCTGGGACTGGGCTGGGACTGGGACTGGGACTGGGACTGGGAACTGGGGCTGGGCTGGGGCTGGGGCTGGGGGGGCTGGACTGGGGCTGGGACTGGACTGGACTGGGGCTGGGACAGGGGCTGGGGCTGGGCTGGGACTGGGACAGTGGCGTGCTGGGGCTGCAGTTAGGGTCTGAGCTGCTGAAGGGTGGCTGGTGAACATGCAGTCTGTGTTTAGAGACCGGTCTGTTATGAAGGGGAAAAAGTGCTGTGAGACAGGATGACATCACACTTACACATGCACAATGGACCCAGTGTACCGAAAAGCCCCAGCATCCCGGAACAATAACGGCTCATTTCTGTTAAACAATGAACAATGAAAGCTGGAGCTTCCGCATTTGGTTTAAGAGTAGATCTGAGGGTTTCAGTTACAGTCAACAACAGGTCATATGGTTTTTCAGATCCTGTTTGGAAATACATAAACCAGGACTGTTTTGGGCACTGACATGTAGATGTGTTCACACAGTATTCACATTGCACTGACTGTACAAGTCAATTCCCCTCGTAGATAACCACCATCACCATTATGACCAAGAGGCCTCACAAGGCCCTAGTACTGAGTAGTACGGCACTCTTCCTGAAGCAGTTAAGAAAAGACCAGTGAAATCTCTGCCTGGACAACACGAATATAACAAGCATAATTCCATGGAAACAGTTGTCATGGAGACAGACTTTTCTGACCAGGTGCATAGTGACTGGTGCTGTGCAGGACCAGCTGCAGGGAGGGGAGGGTCTGCCAGCACATGCACTGTGGAAGCTGCAGGAGCTTCATCTGCAATGGGACCCCCTGCAAGGCAAAATTGTGGGGGACCCCCTGCAGGGCAAAACTGTGGGGGACCCCCTGTAGGGCAAAACTACCCCCTGCAAGGCAAAACTGTGGGGGACCCCCTGCAGGGCAAGACTGTGGGGGATCCCCTGCAAGGCAAAACTGTGGGGGACCCCCTGCAGGGCAAGACTGTGGGGGACCCCCTGCAAGGCAAAACTGTGGGGGACCCCCTGCAGGGCAAGACTGTGGGGGATCCCCTGCTGGGCAAGACTGTGGGGGACCCCCTGCAAGGCAAAACTGTGGGGGACCCCCTGCAGGGCAACACTGTGGGGGACCCCCTGCAAGGCAAAACTCTGGGGGACCCCCTGCAGGGCAAGACTGTGGGGGATCCCCTGCTGGGCAAAACTGTGGGGGACCCCCTGCAGGGCAAGACTGTGGGGGACCCCCTGCTGGGCACGACTATGGGGGACCCCTTGCTGGGCACGACTGTGGGGGACCCCCTGCAGGGCAAGACTGTGGGGGACCCCCTGCAAGGCAAAACTGTGGGGGACCCCCTGCAGGGCAAGACTGTGGGGGATCCCCTGCTGGGCAAGACTGTGGGGGACCCCCTGCAGGGCAAGACTGTGGGGGACCCCCTGCTGGGCACACTATGGGGGACCCCCTGCAGGGCAAGACTGTGGGGGACCCCCTGCAGGGCAAGACTGTGGGGGACCCCCTGCAGGGCAAGACTGTGGGGGACCTACAGACACAAGGCATTATAAGGCGCCTACAGACAGACAGACAGACAGACAGACAGACAGACAGACATCAGATATCTCCAAAGTCAAGCGTCTACAGACAGACAGACACACATCAGCCATCTCCATAGTCAAGCGTCTACAGACAGACAGACAGACTTCAGCCATCTCCATAGTGAGGCACCTACAGACAGACAGACAGGCACACATCAGCCATCTCCATAGTCAAGCGTCTACAGGCAGACAGACAGACAGACACTCATCAGCCATCTCCATAGTCAAGCGTCTACAGACAGACAGACAGACAGGCATCAGCCATCTCCATAGTCAAGCGTCTACAGACAGACAGACAGACAGACTTAAGCCATCTCCATAGTGAGGCACCTACAGACAGACAGACAGACAGACAGACACACATCAGCCACCTCCATAGTCAAGCGTCTACAGACAGAAAGACAGACAGACAAACATCAATCATCTTCATAGTAAGGCACCTACAGACAGACAGACACACATCACCCAGCAGTCACTACCAAAGATCGGAGCGTACAAACACACAAACAATCGCACACAGTCATCACACATATGTACATAAAGGTACTCTAGTGTACATAATGGAAGATGTGTGCATATTAATGCATGCATTCGAGCGTATGGAAAATGCCATTTCAGCCATGTGCGGGAGAGGGGCTTTCAGATACTCTAAGGTTGCAGGATGGAGTCTGTCTCCCTCTGCAGTGCATTCTGAAATGTCGTCTGTGGTGCATTAACATTTGTTTATTATGGATTCATATAAAAATGTTTGTATCATTAGGATGTCTTTCAGAATATTATATGAGGGGTGTGTCAGGCCCTGGGGTAAATAGAGAGTATTTTCCAGATTTGACAGATGATGCATGTAATCAAATTCCCTGTAGCTAAAAAAAGGCCTTGGGATATATAGGCAGAAACAGAGAGAAGAAAAAGACTTGGAGATTTGGGAGAAGATTCAGAAAATGTAATTGCTTTTTCCTGCATTCAGACTTGGCCTTCGTGTTTTTTGGGCTCCCAGACCTGATAAAGAACACAGGGAACTGGTCTTGGGAACAGCAGAAAAGTGCAGGTCATAACCCTTCTGTGTTAGGGCACTGCAGGACCACAGCTAAGCTCATAACCCTTCTGTGTTAGGGCACTGCAGGACCACAGCTAAGCTCATAACCCTTCTGTGTTAGGGTACTGCAGGACCACAGCTAAGGTCATAACCCTTCTGTGTTAGGGTACTGCAGGACCACAGCTAAGGTCATAACCCTTCTGTGTTAGGGTACTGCAGGACCACAGCTAAGGTAAACCCTTCTGTGTTAGGGTACTCGCAGGACCACAGCTAACATAACCCTTCTGTGTGTAGGGTACTGCAGGACCACAGCTAAGCTCATAACCCTTCTGTGTTGGGTAAATGCAGGACCAATTGCTAAGCTCATAACCCTTCTGTGTTAGGGCACTGCAGGACCACAGCTAGCTCATAACCCTTCTGTGTTAGGGTACTGCAGGACCACAGCTAACATAACCCTTCTGTGTTAGGGTACTGCAGGACCACAGCTAAGCTCATAACCCTTCTGTGTTAGGGCACTGCAGGACCACAGCTAAGGTCATAACCCTTCTGTGTTAGGGTACTGCAGGACCACAGCTAAGGTCATAACCCTTCTGTGTTAGGGTACTGCAGGACCACAGGTAAGCTCATAACCCTTCTGTGTTAGGGTACTGCAGGACCACAGCTAAGGTCATAACCCTTCTGTGTTAGGGCACTGCAGGACCACAGCTAAGCTCATAACCCTTCTGTGTTAGGGTACTGCAGGACCACAGCTAAGCTCATAACCCTTCTGTGTTAGGGTACTGCAGGACCACAGCTAAGGTCATAACCCTTCTGTGTTAGGGTACTGCAGGACCACAGCTAAGGTCATAACCCTTCTGTGTTAGGGTACTGCAGGACCACAGCTAAGGTCATAATCCTTCTGTGTTAGGGTACTGCAGGACCACAGCTAAGCTCATAACCCTTCTGTGTTAGGGTACTGCAGGACCACAGCTAAGCTCATAACCCTTCTGTGTTAGGGCACTGCAGGACCACAGCTAAGCTCATAACCCTTCTGTGTTAGGGTACTGCAGGACCACAGCTAACATAACCCTTCTGTGTTAGGGTACTGCAGGACCACAGCTAAGCTCATAACCCTTCTGTGTTAGGGTACTGCAGGACCACAGCTAAGCTCATAACCCTTCTGTGTTAGGGCACTGCAGGACCACAGCTAAGCTCATAACCCTTCTGTGTTAGGGTACTGCAGGACCACAGCTAAGGTCATAACCCTTCTGTGTTAGGGTACTGCAGGACCACAGCTAACATAACCCTTCTGTGTTAGGGTACTGCAGGACCACAGCTAAGCTCATAACCCTTCTGTGTTAGGGTACTGCAGGACCACAGCTAAGCTCATAACCCTTCTGTGTTAGGGCACTGCAGGACCACAGCTAAGCTCATAACCCTTCTGTGTTAGGGTACTGCAGGACCACAGCTAACATAACCCTTCTGTGTTAGGGTACTGCAGGACCACAGCTAAGCTCATAACCCTTCTGTGTTAGGGTACTGCAGGACCACAGCTAACATAACCCTTCTGTGTTAGGGCACTGCAGGATCACAGCTAACATAACCCTTCTGTGTTAGGGCACTGCAGGATCACAGCTAAGGTCATAACTCGTCTGTGTTAGGGCACTGCAGGACCACAGCTAAGGTCATAACCCTTCTGTGTTAGGGTACTGCAGGACCACAGCTAACATAACCCTTCTGTGTTAGGGTACTGCAGGACCACAGCTAAGCTCATAACCCTTCTGTGTTAGGGTACTGCAGGACCACAGCTAACATAACCCTTCTGTGTTAGGGCACTGCAGGATCACAGCTAACATAACCCTTCTGTGTTAGGGCACTGCAGGATCACAGCTAAGGTCATAACTCGTCTGTGTTAGGGCACTGCAGGACCACAGCTAAGGTCATAACCCTTCTGTGTTAGGGCACTGCAGGACCACAGCTAAGCTCATAACCCTTCTGTGTTAGGGCACTGCAGGACCACAGCTAAGGTCATAACCCTTCTGTGTTAGGGCACTGCAGGACCACAGCTAAGGTCATAACCCTTCTGTGTTAGGGCACTGCAGGACCACAGCTAAGGTCATAACCCTTCTGTGTTAGGGCACTGCAGGACCACAGCTAAGCTCATAACCCTTCTGTGTTAGGGCACTGCAGGACCACAGCTAAGGTCATAACCCTTCTGTGTTAGGGTACTGCAGGACCACAGCTAAGGTCATAATCCTTCTGTGTTAGGGCACTGCAGGACCACAGCTAAGGTCATAACCCTTCTGTGTTAGGGTACTGCAGGACCACAGCTAAGGTCATAACACTTCTGTGTTAGGGTACTGCAGGACCACAGCTAAGGTCATAACCCTTCTGTGTTAGGGTACTGCAGGACCACAGCTAAGGTCATAACCCTTCTGTGTTAGGGTACTGCAGGATCACAGCTAACATAACCCTTCTGTGTTAGGGCCCTTCACTGAGTGGGAGGAGCTATTCAAATGGCAGTGAATAAATAACTGGAGAGCACATCATTCATACAGGTCTGACATTTGGAACTTTCCTCTTTGCATACATTCTAACACAGATTCCAGTTTCCCCTGGGCCCAGGTTAGATGCTCACCTATTCCTCCTGTTCTTCCTGGAACCTGACAGAGACCTACAGCACAGAGAGAAGGTCACTCACAAACCACAACACACTGTTTCTCTGCCCTCCATCTTTGCTTGTAAATATTTCAGCTGTTTTACACCATAACATGCGTGTATGGATGATTTCACACTCAAGATTTCACATTCAAGCTTTTTTAAAAATATACATCTGATATTGTTCCTGAGATAACCTAATATATTTTTGAATCTTGAATTTGTGAACAGAATTTAATTCATATCAAAACTACAATTCATTCATCATATAACATATTATAATAATTAAATACTGAAGTAAACAAAAGCTTGGCCAAATCTCAAAGATCAGGAAATCTGTGTGTGTGTGTGTGTGTGTGTGTGTATGTGTGTGTGCATGTGTGTGTTTTTTGTGTGTGTGTGCGTGTGCGTGTGTGAGTGAAAAATAATGCAATATTAGGCCTTAGAAGGAACAGAACAGTTCAAAGACGGTAAGAAGATCATCATTATTAATTATTTTCTGGCTTTCTAGTCACTGTATGTAAAAACTTCCCACTGAAATTAAACCTATTTCCTTCTCATTTTAAACCATCAGGGTTTATTAACATTACAGTAGAAAAAGACACTGGACACAGACTGAAAGAAAACAATATGTCAGCCTTTGCCCAAACTGGCAATAGCAGCCTCTTAAAATGTGACATAGATGCTCCTCTAATGACCTACAGTGCTGGTATCAAGCCGCAGCAGACTTTGGGATAATACTGTACATACTGTCAGATTGATTCGTAGGGCAACAAAGAAAGTGAGTAGGATGCCAATAATAAAGTTGTCAAAACAACTCTGGGTGATGAGAGAGCTTCTCTTCAGCTCTGCGACTGACAGCGAATGAACCAACGCTTTTCCACAGGTCTGTTTCCTGTCACACACTCTTTTCTGGTTTCAGTCCTTTAGCTTCCCTCAGGAGGGCATTTGGTCAAATGTTGTGCAGTTTTTAGGCAGATCCTTTCCCCATCAGTCTGAGAAGGCTGGGGTCTGCTGCTGTGGGCTTTACAGCCATTTGAAGATGTGATTGTGGACACAAGGCCAACAATGAAACTGCATATTGCTGTTATGCCATGGGCTCACAAACACTGCTCTTTGTTCAAGCCATAATTACAACTTCTGAAGTTGTTAATTGCTTTCATTTACATTTAATGTCTAACGAGGCATGAGTTACCCTCTAAAGGCTATATTATGTCAGCAATAACTATGAGTGCCATGAAGAATGGATGGACTATACTCATATCCCAGGATTTTTAATCAGTCTGTTCAATTCTCACTAATCTAATGCTTTAGATTTAATTTGCTCTATATGGAAGGAAGGAGGTTACATATTGAATTGACTGAATTATAGACTAACAGGTGAAATCAGTGGGGTACTTTTTGGGGTAATTCTGAACGTGTGGACGCCAGATCACTCAAACAAAACTAAACCAACTGAAGCCTTAAAATCAAAGCAAATAGCAACGGGTTAACCCTACTCTGCAGAACATGGATCTCACATTAAAACTGACACATAACCATTGGTTTATGATTGCTGAATTTTTCACTCTCTTCTTCCACACTAGGATTGCATTACACAATGCCAAATGACTTAATATTCAGCACTGAATTCAGTATAAACCCCTAAGCAGGCAAAACCATTTGAGCAAGTTGATCAATCAAATATGATATCCTGCCCAGTGACTTTGATTTTTGATGGATCAATTTACCCCGAGAAACACTGATATAAATAAATGAACAAATAAATGTATTTATGTATTATACAAATTGCATAAATATACCTAAATAAATGAGGAAATAAAGTAGAAAATAAAATGGGAGGTCATTATAGCTACTTTATATACTACATATACTATACTTTTTATAGGCCCCCATTTCAGAGCATCATAATATTTGGGATAAGTGTTACTGATTAATCAGATGTGTTCAATTGCTTCTTTACTAAAGTATAAGTCATCTTTCAGTATCCAGTCTTGATTCTAGGTTTTTGATTGCCTTTGGAGTCTGTTATGGGTGTTTGTCAACATGAGGACATGAGTTGTGGCAATGAAAGTCAAGGAAGCCATTATGAGGCCGAGAAATAAGAAATACCAGTCAGAAACATAGAACAAACCTCAGGCTTACCAAAATCAACATCATTAAGAAGAAAGAGAGCACTGGTGAGCTCAGTAATTGTCACGGTTTCTGTGCAGGGTAGATCATTTTTCCGTGCCTGCACCGGCTCAGTGGTTAGCATTCCGATTAGCCACTCGGCTAATCGTTATTTTGGTGTGTGGGGACGATTAGTTTCGAGCTTGCAGATTAGCCACTCGGCTAATCGTTATTTTTGGTTCCTGTGGGATGATTGTTCCTGCTCTAACATTCCTTGCATTCCTGCAGGATTACCTCTGATCTGTTTCACCTGTTGGTTGCTCACATCTTCCGCTGATTACCAGCCGCACCTGGGGCTGGGTATTTAAAGCGTCAGTAGGCAGTGGAACGGTGCTTGAGTGTAACGTGTTTTGCTCTAGCCAGTTCCCTGTCGCTTTTCTGAGCAAGGTGTAAGGATCTTAGGAACCAAGGAATTTAAAAAGAATTCAGACTTTAGTTTGTTTTTGTTTTTTGGGAAAAAGGTATTCGGACAGTATTTGTCCAGATTCTGAGGTTGACGGTTTTAAGGGGTTTTTGTGTCACCTTCGGGGCACAAACCTTTCTGCCTCTTACTAACCAGTTTTCCCCCTGGTTTTAGTTGGCCTCAGAACGTCTTCTGTTTGTTTTTGAAAAGAAATTTTCTTTTTCTCAGCTTCGGTTCGAAGTCGTTTATTTTTCATTTATCATTTCCCTGTTCCTTTATTTTCTTTATATACTCCTTCTTCCTCAGTTACCCGTTTAGGGGTTTATTATTCATTATTTGGGATACATCCCTTAGGAGTATAGCACCCCCTTATTTCGTCTCTCACGAGACTCAGTGGTTACTGGAGTGCTCTTTGGTAACTTATAGATCCCCTGTTTGGTCGCGTCTGGTCTTCACACTTCCCCACCCTCACAGAACACTCAAGCCAAATGGAAGTACCAGCGACCATCGGCCTGGATCAGGCTGTTACGGCTCAACAAGCCATCCTGATGGCCCATACAGAGGGGCTACAAATGTTGCACAGTCAACAAGTGAACACCACTACACAACAGGCAGAGCTGTGCGAGCGTTTGGCCCTACAAGAGGAGGCGTCACGCCGCCAGGAAGCTACACTGACCGGCCTGCTAGAGATTATGGGTCGCCAGCAGGTGGCTTCCGAGGAGTTTAGGCGAGGTTTCGAGGAACACCAGGTCCGGGTAGAGGAGGAGCGACGTCTTGAACGCGAGGAGACAAGGCGTTTCCAAACTGAGTTTCTTCGGAGACTCGATGCTCGCGCTCCCAGTACACAAGCACAATCCTTTCCTTCCCAGACATACACACCGGCACTCACAAATAATCAGGAACCTAAACTTCAACTCCCTGCTCAGTTCGAAGGTGAATCTGGCAAATGCCGGGGGTTCATAACACAATGTTTTATACAGTTTTAGAGCTCATCCTTCACGATATGCTACGGACGAATCAAGGGTGGCGTTTATTGTTAGTCTCCTTAAGGGTCAAGCCCTGGCCTGGGCTGACCCACTTTTTTGTTCAAACTCGCCCATAATGACAAGTTCAGACCGCCTCATTGAGGAGATGGAAAGGGTGTTTGACCATGATGTTACGGGCAGCGAGGCGGCCACTAGGTTAACCCATCTTCGGCAGGGAAGGAATAGTGTTGCAGAATTTTCGATAGCATTCCGATCGTTAGCCGGCGAATCAGGCTGGCCCGAACTACCGCTTATGACACTATTTACCAACGCCCTGTCAGATCCGGTCAGGGATGCACTGGCTGCGAGTGAGCCACCCGCTACTTTCGAGGCATTGGTTGCGAGAGCTATCCGCATCGATCACCGGGTTAGGGAACGAGAGAGAGAAGGATGAAAGGAGAGGTCGAACGACCCCTTACGTCGCACCTCTCTTGGGTACGCCCATTTTCTCCACTCGTTCCCAAGACTCGGGAATTAGGTCGGAACTGATGCCGGTGGACAGTGTGGACGTTCGCCGGGATTCTGATTTCCGATCAAGAACCAAGAGATGCAACTATTGCAGACAGATAGGGCACCGCATAAAGAGTTGTCCAGTGCTAACGGCAAAAGATCAGTCTCGTCGGTGAAGCGTAGGCCACTGGCGAGACGTGAGTTATCAGTCTTTCGCACCTGTATCCCCGTTGAACTCTCCTGGAATAAACAAATCGTTAACATCAACGCATTTTTAGATTCAGATGCAGTGGATTGTTTTATTGACATTGAATGGGCAAAGAAACGCGGATTACCTGTGCGTCTATTGCCACAGCCTCGGGTGATTACTGCGCTTGATGGTCGTCCCTTAGGCACAGGCCTAGTGGAAAGAACCACCGCTTTTATTCAGATGCGCGTTCCTTTTGGTGAACATGTGGAGCGTATCAGATTTTTTTTGGTGGAATCGCCTACCTTTCCCCTTGTGTTGGGGCATTCCTGGTTGGTTAGGCATAAACCTTACATCAACTGGGGCGGGACTGGGAAGGTCATCCTTCAGTGGGGTTTGGAATGCGTGTCTCACTGTCAGCAGGAGACTACGCAGGCTCCTGGGGTTTGTTCTAGTTCCCAACCCAGTTTTGATTACTGTGATGAGGAGGCCGTTACTCCCATCAGTCAGTTTGCGGCGTCGCCCCCTTCAGGTGGGGAGGAGAGCCTAGTCTGGGATCCGTGTTTTGACTCTTTCTCTCCTTGCGATTACGCCACAGAGGAATTCTCGGGTGAGGGGTGTTCTTTTAAAAGCTGTAGCGAACAAGATACGGCAGATGAAATGGAATATCCTTATTCCGCCAGTATGGAGGATCTGGTTACAGTGGGTACAGTCACTATTCCATTACCAGTCAATGTCCCCAACGATTATGTAGATCTTGCGGAGGTATTTAGTAAGCAAGAGGCCACTACTTTACCTCCGCACAGAACGTATGATTGCGCTATCGAATTGTTTCCTGGTTCAGTCCCACCAAGGGGTTCCTTATATTCTTTATCTATTCCCGAGAGCGAGGCTATGAGGGAATATATTCAAGAGTCTCTGGCCAATGGTTTTATTCGACCCTCCACTTCGCCGGCGGGGGCAGGGTTTTTTTTTGTTAAGAAGAAGGACGGGAGTCTGCGACCCTGTATAGATTACAGAGGTCTTAATAATATCACGGTCAAGAGCCGCTACCCCTTACCCCTTATGAATTCGGCTTTTGAACGTCTCCAGGGGGTGACTATATTCACCAAACTTGACCTTCGGAATGCCTATAATTTAGTGCGAATAAGAGAGGGAGACGAGTGGAAAACGGCATTTAACACGCATAACGGCCATTTTGAATATTTAGTCATGCCATTCGGTCTCACGAACGCCCCGGCGGTATTTCAGGCCTTAGTCAATGACGTTCTTAGGGAGGTGTTGGAGAGATTTGTGTTCGTCTATTTAGATGACATTTTAATCTTTTCCAACACTCCTGCTGAGCATGTCAGTCATGTCAGGCAGGTTTTGAAATGCCTTTTGGAGGCTAAACTGTTCGTGAAGGCAGAGAAATGCCTATTCCATGCCAAATCTGTCTTTTTTGGGGTTTATTGTTTCTGAGGGAACTATTAAAATGGACCCTGATAAAATCTCCGCGGTTAAGAATTGGCCCCCACCCACATCGGTTAAACAGGTGCAGCGGTTTTTGGGATTCGCCAACTTTTACAGGCGTTTCATTCGCAATTTTAGTGCAGTAGCCGCACCGATCACTGTGCTGACCAAAAAGGAGGACAGTGTTCATTTTGCTTGGACATCCAAACCCGACGCGGCTTTCCGGGTTTTAAAGTCTGTTCTGTTCTGAGCCCATTCTCATCACGCCTAACCCGGCACTTCCATTCGTGGTGGAGGTGGACGCCTCTGAGCTTGGCGCGGGAGCCATTTTATCTCAACGGTCCCCTTTAGATAACAAGGT
This sequence comes from Anguilla japonica, assembly GCA_025169545.1. Classification (NCBI taxonomy): domain Eukaryota; kingdom Metazoa; phylum Chordata; class Actinopteri; order Anguilliformes; family Anguillidae; genus Anguilla; species Anguilla japonica. Next base: position 1,248,906 of record CM045894.1, read on the forward strand.
GCACCCGTGTGCATATTTCTTGCGGTCCCTTTCCCCAGCAGAGAGGAATTATGACGTCGGGGATCGTGAACTTTTGGCAGTCAAGCTGGCTCTGGAGGAGTGGCGGCATTGGCTGGAGGGGGCGGAACATCCTTTCACGGTCTGGACAGATCATAAAAACCTGGAGTTTATTCAGAGCGCTAAGAGACGGAATTCGCGGCAGGGTCGCTGGTCTCTGTTTTTTGCCCGATTTAATTTTATCCTTACTTATCGTCCGGGTTCAAAAAATATCAAACCTGACGCCCTGTCTAGAATCTATGACCAATCAGATGACAACCGCTCCCCAGAACCATTGTTCCCTCCACTCTGATTGTAGTTCCTGCTATGTGGAGGATTGAGTCAGTGGTTCGGAAGGCTCAAAGGTCTGAGCCGGATCCGGGTGGAGGTCCGCCTAACTGTCTCTTTGTCCCTGCTAGGGTACGCGCCCAGGTGTTGCGTTGGGGACATACCACGCATCTGACTTGTCACCCGGGTGTCCACAGATTCAAGGATTTTTTATCCCGGCAATTTTGGTGGCCTGGCATGGAGAGGGATGTGCGGGAGTATGTTTCGGCCTGCTCGGTTTGCGCTCGGAACAAGGGTTCTCGCATTCCACTGTCGGGTCTTTTACGTCCCTTGCCCGTTCCTAGTCGCCCTTGGAGTCACATAGCGCTGGACTTTATCACTGGGCTGCCACCCTCTGATGGCAACACTGCCATCTTAGTCGTCGTGGATAGATTCTCGAAGGCGGCTCATTTTATAGCGTTGCCTAAACTTCCGTCGGCTTTGGAGACCGCCCGATTAGTTATTAATCACGTCTTCCGATTACACGGGTTACCTCAAGACGTAGTATCGGATCGTGGCCCACAGTTTGCCGCGCGTTTTTGGCGAGCATTCTGTTCGCTTCTGGGGGCGTCTGTCAGTCTCATCAGGGTTTCACCCAGAGACCAATGGACAGACGGAACGCACAAATCAGACGTTGGAAAACACTCTTCGTTGTCTGGTCTCCTCCAATCCTACCTCCTGGAGCCGTCAACTCGTGTGGGCAGAATACGCGCACAATACGCTACGTAACGCGTCGACGGGGACCTCACCGTTTGAGGCCCAATGTGGTTATCAACCTCCACTCTTCCCAGAATTGGAGAAGAACATCGAGGTGCCCTCCGCAGAGACATTTGTCAAGCGGTGTCGGTCCACCTGGAGGAGAGTTCGTACATCACTTCTACGCTCGTCAGCCAATCAAAAGAGGCTTGCCGACAGACACCGCCGACCGGCGCCCTCCTATCGGGTGGGTCAGCGTGTCTGGCTTTCTACTCGTGACCTCCCTCTACGAGTGGAGTCTCGTAAACTCGCTCCTCATTTCATTGGTCCATTTAAGATCCTTCGGAGAATTAACCCGGTCACGGTTCGCCTACAGCTGCCCCGGTCCATGAGAATTCATCCTACCTTTCATGTCTCTCGTCTTAAGCCAGTTCTAGTAAGCGCGTTGGCCCCTGTTGACAAACCCCCACCTCCGCCTAGACTCGTGGATGGGGAACCAGTTTATACGGTGCGTCGCATTCTGGCCGAGAGGCGTGTGGGCCGTAGGGTACAATTTCTCATTGACTGGGAGGGTTATGGTCCAGAGGAGCGTTGTTGGGTTCCCTCTAGGGACATATTGGATCCTGAACTGATCCGGGATTTCCGCTCTCGCGGGTCCGAGGGCCCGTCTGGGGCCGGTCCTTAGAGGGGGGGTACTGTCACGGTTTCTGTGCAGGGTAGATCATTTTTCCGTGCCTGCACCGGCTCAGTGGTTAGCATTCCGATTAGCCACTCGGCTAATCGTTATTTTGGTGTGTGGGGACGATTAGTTTCGAGCTTGCAGATTAGCCACTCGGCTAATCGTTATTTTTGGTTCCTGTGGGATGATTGTTCCTGCTCTAACATTCCTTGCATTCCTGCAGGATTACCTCTGATCTGTTTCACCTGTTGGTTGCTCACATCTTCCGCTGATTACCAGCCACACCTGGGGCTGAGTATTTAAAGCGTCAGTAGGCAGTGGAATGGTGCTTGAGTGTAACGTGTTTTGCTCTAGCCAGTTCCCTGTCGCTTTTCTGAGCAAGGTGTAAGGATCTTAGGAACCAAGGAATTTAAAAAGAATTCAGACTTTAGTTTGTTTTTGTTTTTTGGGAAAAAGGTATTTGGACAGTATTTGTCCAGATTCTGAGGTTGACGGTTTTAAGGGGTTATTGTGTCACCTTCGGGGCACAAACCTTTCTGCCTCTTACTAACCAGTTTTCCCCCTGGTTTTAGTTGGCCTCAGAACGTCTTCTGTTTGTTTTTGAAAAGAAATTTTCTTTTTCTCAGCTTCGGTTCGAAGTCGTTTATTTTTCATTTATCATTTCCCTGTTCCTTTATTTTCTTTATATACTCCTTCTTCCTCAGTTACCCGTTTAGGGGTTTATTCATTATTTGGGATACATCCCTTAGGAGTATAGCACCCCCTTCTTATTTCGTCTCTCACGAGACTCAGTGGTTACTGGAGTGCCCTTTGGTAACTTATAGATCCCCTGTTTGGTCACGTCTGGTCTTCACACTTCCCCGCCCTCACAGTAATGGCATAGGGTCTGGTAGACTAAGGAAGACCTCTACAGTCGATGACCAAAGAATTCTTACCATAATGAAGAAAAGTCCCTAAACATGCTCTATTAATTCTGACGCTGCTATCAGCAGTTACATCATCAATGAAACCAGTACATGTAGCACCCATACATGCCCAAAAGATAACCTTTCCGGCAACCATGTTTCACAGATTTGGTGGGGGGGTGCTTTGAATCAGTTTCAGCAATCCATTTTATAATAAGGCTGTAACGTAACAAAATACGGAAAAAGTGAAGGGTTCTCAGTACTTTCCGAAGGCACTGTAAGATGATATACCTGAGCTGACACTTGGTTTGGAGAAAAACCTAAGTGAAAACATTTTTTTAATAAGCTAAAATGATTTTTTTTTTCTAAAACAGGGCCTACCAACTAATCCATATATATCCAGGCATTTATCCTTGGTATTTACAGATAAGGACAAGTCTTGTGAAAACTATGATGGGTTGCAAGAGGGGTTGTCTCTTGAGTAAACTTGTTTAATCCAGAAAAAACTGTGCAATGTAGTGAAAATTGGCTATACAATTATAGTGAAAAAACCCCATCAAAATCATCATAGGGTTAAAGGATTTAAAGACGCAACAGAGGCTGTTTAAGCTGCTAATGAATCTTTGTATTGTGAGGTCAAATGTGTTGAGAGGCTAAACTGCAGAATATGTCAAGCAGCTCGGCATTACATTACATTACATTACAGGCATTTAGCAGACGCTCTTATCCAGAGTGACGTACAACAAGGGCATCATTTGTTGAATAGTGAGTTCATTGAGGAACAGCAGTGGCAAGCTCTGCAGTCATGAAATACTGCAGCCTCAGAAGAGAACTGCATACTGACTGACCCTGTTTGTTTTAATGCCGTAGCGAGCCATTTCCATAGAATCACAGGCTTTTAATTTGCCACTGTAGACCATTACTCCGTCAATTATCAGAGTTGATCTACAGCATTATTTATTGAATATCAAGAAAGGCAAGGAGTCACATGACCTACAGCCTGAAGTAATGCCATTATTATGCTGACATGCACATCAATAAGCAGATTACAGGCAGTCCTTTTCTTTAAGCAGCCTAATGCAGTTCCTACAGTGACACCAGTGTGGCCAAAATCCTTCCTTCACTGTCCTCCAGAAACTGGCCCATGGCATTGATCAATAGCACCTGCAGAGGGTCTGCCTACTGACCAGGATCTATAAAAGGAACCTGCCAACTAGAGGGCAGATGCTGTCAGGTAATGAACACACCCTCTAATTGCCTGGGAAGCTGTTAATTGGCTCCCAGGGTGAAGGTCTAGTGGGCCAGATTTGTGAGCTGTGCCTTGTAGTTAAAAAGTTATTAGACTATGTCGGGCAGGAAATCATCCAAAGTTGTGGGATCATTTCGAGCGTGTAAAGGACGACCCCAAAACTCTGCATGCAAAGATGTGTTTGCAATGTACGTGTTTTTTTACTCTGTCTCATAGCTTTAGTTCGGTCCCTGGAGTCCGGTTTGCGGGGGGACGTCCCCTCACCATGTACAAAGCATGCGTGCGCTTAACGTGATAGTAGAACGAACTGAAAACGCTGTAGTCTTCTGCACGGCCGTCTATTCCACAAGTGACACGGAAGTTAGGGCTACGACCATGTACTCTATTTATCTGACTCGATACACTGCCAACTCATTGCTGCCGTCAAATGCGTTAATGTTACATTTTTGTTTGCATTCTGACCTCAGAAAAAATTGAAAGTTTTCATTCCATGTTGAGGCTACTTCTCCGTAGACCTGTTTATTTTTGCATCGATATTTCTCTTGAATGTTTCAGTTTGCTGTATATTTATTAATTCATTTGTTTATATAATTTATATTTATTTACATTTTAAAACACGAAAAAAAAATTTCAATTTAGTTTTTTTTTTAAACAAAAAGCTGTTTTTTTATTTATCATTATTTTGTTATTGTGTTGGTGTTACAAGTTCATAAATTGTGTGATGTTATACTGTGTTGAAATAAATTAACAAAATATTCAGTTTCCTTGCTGGTTGTTCCGACACATTGAGAATCATTACCGTATTTGCCGTTAGCATTGTTGTTAACAGGTGGCTCGCTTCGTGTGTGCGCTTGTAAAATTTATATTTTAAAGGCTCATTATTACGGTTTTGTATTTCTCTAATGTAGCACAGTGTTAACAATTTTTACTTATAACATTCTTTCTCAGCCCTGGAACTCAAACCATTATCTGATGCCCCAAAAAATATATATTTAAATAATTAAATTAATATCATAAACGTGTGATGACTAGTCGACTAATGGCTTGAACTAACGACTACTAGTCGACTAGGAAAATCTTTGGTCAGGGGCAGCCCCAAATTTTAGCTACGCTAATTTATTTGAAGACTTATACTACTCCACTGGAAGGCCATATATATGACGTGCCAATGCAGTAGTATATGACCTGCCAGTGGAGTAGTATATGACCTGCCAGTGGAGTAGTATATGGCCTTCCAGTGGAGTAGTATATGACATGCCAATGCAGTAGTATATGACCTGCCAGTGGAGTAGTATATGACCTGCCAGTGGAGTAGTATATGGCCTTCCAGTAGAGTAGTATATGACCTGCCATGGAGTGGTATATGACTTGCGAGTGGAGTAGTATATGGCCCTCCAGTGGAGTAGTAAATGACCTGCCAGTAGAGTAGTATGTGACCTGCCAGTGGAGTAGTATATGACCTGCCAGTGGAGTAGTATATGAACTGCCAGTGGAGTAGTATATGGCCTTCCAGTGGAGTAGTATATGACCTGCCAGTGGAGTAGTATATGGCCTTCCAGTGGATTAGTATATGACCTGCCAGTGGAGTAGTATATGGGCTTCCAGTGGAGTAGTATATGACGTGCAAATGCAGTAGTATATGACCTGCCAGTGGAGTAGTATATGGCCCTCTGGTGGAGAAGTATATCTCCTGCAGCTCCATGCATTTGAGCTCCACTCTTCTCTTGCTCTCGTGGTCCAGGATCTCCCTGCAAGCCTTCTTCACCAGCACAATCTCCGAGATACGGAGCCCCTCCTCCAGCTGGGGCTTGCTGGTGGACCCCGCCAGATGGGGCAGCCCATTGGTGTTGTCAGGGCAGGAGGGCACCCTCGCCCCGTCGTACATGGCCTCTGACTGGCGCCCACTGCTGTGCAGGAAGGAAACCATTAAACATTAAAACTCCTTCACAATCCTCCTTACATAGTAAAACATGAAAACTCCTTCACAATCCTCCTTACATAGTAAAACATTAAAACTCCTTCACAATCCTCCCTACATAGTAAAACATTAAAACTCCTTCACAATCCTCCTTACATAGTAAAACATTAAAACTCCTTCACAATCCTCCTTACATAGTAAAACATTAAAACTCCTTCACAATCCTCCCTACATAGTAAAACATTAAAACTCCTTCACAATCCTCCTTACATAGTAAAACATTAAAACTCCTTCACAATCCTCCCTACATAGTAAAACATTAAAACTCCTTCACAATCCTCCTTACATAGTAAAACTCATCAATGATCCTACTTACACACTACAACAAATATTTTCCAGGACAAGTAATTGTTTAACAGGACATTTTGGCAATTTTATCATTTCCCATGACTGGAACACTGCATAAAACATATGCTATCTAAGTCAAAATCTAGGCTACACTTAAATTATTCTACCATCAAGTATTGTCCATACCTAGTCAATACCAGATATAGCCTAGCCAATATTCCCGTAGTCCTGGAACTTCATTGATGTCCAAAAAACAATTGAAAAAAGATACTGTTGCTTGGCCTTTATACTTTTTATGGAAACAACTGTATGAAGAAGTGACAGTTATTGCTTTTTCAGATTTATTTTAAGCGTTCTTATTCACGAGCTACCACATCGAATGAATACAAATGTGTGCCACTGTACAGTACTGAATAAGTCCCCATCCAAATGAGCAATTTGCTCTGTTTTGAAAGTAAATTTGGTAAAATCTACACTGGCCATATTTTTTGTGTGATAAGATGTGTTTATGAAATCAAAAACAAATCTTTCTAAGCAGTGTTTAATGATGTTAGCGCATAATTTAATGAGTGGCTTCCTGGTTGAGCATCACCACCATCAACCACAAAAGCAGATACAACACTTCACAAGCCAATTTTACATTTGAGAATGTCTTATTGCAAAAAATACACATGGAAAATGGAAAGATATTTGCTTTTCATAAACAAATTTTGTGTATGATTTGTATATGATTTGCGCAAAAAAGAGAATATGTATTCACAAATATGTACAGGTATGCATTTGTACAAATAAGTGCACATTCATTCAAATGAGAATTTACAAGACACAGTTAAAAGATATTTGTCTGTGGGCAGTAAAGCACTCTTGGTGATGTGCCTTTATGGATCATGCACACATTGGTCAGGAACACTGAGTATAATCTCTCTATAGGATGAAATGGCATTCCACTACAGATGTATGCTGCTATGGGGAGACATACCCTTCCTGTCATGACATCAACTTCCCTTATGAGGACAGAAGGCATCCTACGGAGAGTGGAAAGAGTGACAGCCCATCTAATACCATAGAATTGCATTGTGGGAGATCACATGGAAGACAGCTGAAAGCAGGGGAAGTGTGGAAGACTCCAGGGTGAATAACGGAATGTGACTGCAGTTAATCCCTGGAAAAAGAAACCCTGGCGGAAACCAGGGACACCAGTGGAGGGACCAGCAGTTTTTGGGTTTTTTACTTTTCCTTTACAATTTTACACCTGCCTTCCAATGAAGGATTGCACCTCTACAGCTGTCTTTTGAATATCCAGTCTATTCACACACCACAGCAGAGGGCCATTCTTCCACAGACAGCTTTAATTAACACCTTATTTGGAGAGAGAACTCACAAGAAGACAACATGCTTTTCACGGTCTCTATTTTTTATCATGTCAGCTTGGTCCGAGGAAACCAGTTATTTATTTATTTTGAAGGAAAGCAGGACAGTCTGCCCCCCTTCCATCGTTATTGCTTTATTCAGACAGATACAAAGCAGAGAAGGTACCAGAGACAGTCCCGGGTCAAAAACATATTACTGATCTCGTCTGGTGTATTGGAACCAATTAAATACTCTCAAAAAGTTGAAACCCCACCTTCTTGTCATATTAGCATAATTACACCAGGAAAGATCAATAGAGCACAGAAAAGTATTTGAATCCAAAACAAATACGTATTTGACCCAGGTCTGGACAGAGAAGGGACCCCAGCTGAGAAAGTGCCATGGGGGATTGAGTCCCCGCTCACATGGGGAAATCACATGTGACCCAGAGCCGCTGTCCTACAGACTGCACTACACATCTCACCCAGGTTTCTTACTAAAGCAGGGCGGCTGTGGCCTTTTCAACTTTGATTCAGATGGGGAGCAGCAGCACAGCAGGGAAGCCCTGGTTTATGGGTCTGGAGTCAGATGCCCTATGAATCGTGTTACATAGTCTTACCAATCTTATTTTTGTAAAAACATCACAATTTATTTTTTTTTTTGAAAATGAACATGAAACAGAAATTGTTGAAAAAGGAAGAGGCATGAAAGAGGGTTTGTCTGTAAAGAGATAGCATGCTTTAACCCCTCTCAGCACTGCCACTCTCTCTCAGTCAGGCTGTCCCTGTCCATGGTGCTGAATCCCTCCCAGGCTTTGGGAGGTAGCAGAAAGAAGATAGCCATCTCTGTACCTCCCCGGCCAGCAGAGGTGAGCAGCAGAGTGGTACCTCCTGTTAGCCTGTTATCATACGTAGCTCCCTGCATTCAGGACCACAGACAGGAGCCACATTACCCACAGAAAAGCCCAGCTGAGCTGACTGGGGATGAGCCGAACTGCTGCTCATTACCTTTGAAAAGGGAACGGATATAGCCACTGTGAAGATGAGTGCATTGTAAATCTTCAAAGCAAACCTTGCAATGATTAAGCACAGGTGTGTGATGTGTTTTGTGCTTTGTTGTTAGAGTTCTGCTAGGCTAACCCTAGTGATGTACAGGCTATAGAGTTATGCTAGGCTAACCCTAGTGACGTACAGGCTATAGAGTTATGCTAGGCTAAGCCTAGTGATGTACGGGCTACAGAGTTATGCTAGGCTAACCCTAGTGATGTACAGGCTATAGAGTTATGCTAGGCTAAGCCTAGTGACGTACAGGCTATAGAGTTATGCTAGGCTAACCCTAGTGATGTACAGGCTATAGAGTTATGCTAGGCTAAGCCTAGTGTACGTACAGGCTATAGAGTTATACTAGGCTAACCCTAGTGATGTCCAGGCTATAGACTTATGCTAGGCTAACCCTAGTGATGTACAGGCTATAGAGTTATGCTAGGCTAACCCTAGTGATGTACAGGCTATAGAGTTATGCTAGGCTAAGCCTAGTGATGACGTACAGGCTATAGAGTTATGCTAGGCTAACCCTAGTGTTGTACAGGCTATAAACTTATGCTAGGCTAACCCTAGTGACGTACAGACTATAGAGATATGCTAGGCTAACCCTGGTGATGTAAAGGCTATAGAGCTATGCTAGGCTAACCCTGGTGATGTACAGACTATACAGCCATGCTAGGCTAACCCTGGTTTTAAGAGTTTCCTCTTAAAACCTATTCACAAAGCTGCTGAGACCACATTTTACTAAGGAATGTGGAGAAATCTTAAGCTAAGAGAAAGGGCGGGGTTGACCTTGTTGCTATGGATGATGTCATGTTTCATGAACAAGCTTACATACTGTTCCCACAGTGATTGGCTGATAGGGGATGGTCTCTGTCACTGATTTCATCATAGTGAAAAGACGTCTGCACAATTTCTATGATTTCATCATAGCAATACTGTAGAAAGAGGTATCATGGTGCCATATTCAAATAAAGATTTTAAAATAAAAATGTAGGCTAAGTGTCACGGATCAAACATGAAACCAAGAATAATGTACTGACTAGTCAAGTATATGTTCAGCTAATTGTCAGCAGCCTCTTACATGTCTGTATCTCGTAAACAATTATCGAATATGCATATAAGCAGCCTTTTAATTATCTAGAATAACCATGGCTGGTAATAAGAAGCCGTGTGACGCTACATTGCACTGCAAACGAAAACGAAAACCAAACTGGATACAAGAACAGCTTTTCCTTCTTGCCCAACTTGTGCATGAAAGGAAGGGCATTATTAAAGGAAAATCTGGAGTTGGGATAACTTCAAAAACCAAAAAAGAAGCGTGGGAAAATATATCTTTGCAAATAAATGCGGCTTTCCCACTTCTGTCCAGAACCACCGATGACTGAAAGTCTTAGGCAAGGGCGGAGATAGCAGAATTCAAGCGACAAACACCTGCCACAGGTAATAGGACAGTAGGCCAATTATTTTCAACTACACTAGACCACAATGTTTTATTCTCTATCATTCAGTGTATTTAGCCTATGCAAAAATGAACATAAATGTATTTATACATAAATGAACCTCGCTATACATGTCATCGCAGATTATATTAACATGTAAACTTTAATTCGAAATATTAATTGCATTTATTAGGAGGAGGCTCAGCACCCAAGGCTCTATCGCCTATTGCCTCAGTGGTGTACAGTGTCCTTGGGCACTCAGACACCAGCATGAAGGGGCTGGAGGGGAGCATTGACCCTGCAATGCAATTGCTGAATGAACTTGATGGGTAAGTTTTTCTAATTGAAGATTTGCCTCATATAATTATTCACAACTGGGACACAAACCAGTCAATCATTAATTATTCTCATATGTAATCAAAGTCACAGAATTACACATATATAATTACAATGACTTTCAAAACAATAACAATAATAATAATAATAATAACAATAATAATAATAATAATAATAATAATAAATAATAATAATAATAATTTTGTAAATGCCTCACAAAGATACATAGGCTAGACAAAATAGGATACCAAAACTCTCTCTCTCTTTTAGGGCCAACAGTTCTGCTGCCAATCATGGCAATGCTCCTGCCCCCTTTTCTTTCCCCACTGGCTCCTGCCCCCCTCTCTCCAGGCCCTGCTCCTGCCAGTCCTGAAGCAGCTGATGGTGGTCTTGCTCCATCAGCGTCTCTGTTGGAACAGGCGTGAGGAGCCACGTCCTGCAGGGATAGCCACTGTCCCCCACCAAGTGACATCCAGCTGGGACATGATGCCTCTCAAACAGCAGCCTCAGGCCACTCTCCTGTAGGATCAGGGAGTCATGTGTTGCGCCTGGCCACTTGGCGCAAATGTCAAGAATATTGTAGTTGGCATCAAAAACCATCTGTGTGTTGATGCTATGATTTTTTTTTTCTGTTGACAAATGCGTGTTCATCTTGTGATGGTGCAATAATTCGGACATGTGTCCCATCTATAGCACCAACTACACCGGGTAGTCCAGCTATGGCCATGAAGTGGGCTTTGTTTCTTTGTAGTTGGGGGACATCGAG